>CAJVPP010002636.1:0-14060 GCA_910592005.1 Funneliformis mosseae
ATTTCTTTTATTGTTCAAGAAGAACGATGACCGAATCGTTTGACTTAAACGATTTCTTTTATCGTTCAAGAAGAATGATGAATCGTTCGACTTGAACGATTTTTTTATCGTTCAAGAAGAACGATAACAAATCATTCGACTTAAATGATATTTTTTTATCGTTCAAGAAGAACGATGATGAATCGTTCGACTTGAACGATAACCCGAATCGTTCGCTCTTTCCTCCCGATCTTTTTGTTTCTTTTTTTTATTATTTTTTTCAAAGTCGAATCGAGTTAAAATCGAGTTGAGTCAAATCCAGTCGAGTTTAAAATTTGTATAACTCGAATCAAATCAAATTGAAAGATTTTATAAAATAAATTAGACTCAACTCGACTCGAAAAAAGAGAGTTGAGTCAAGTTGATCTTTAAACTCGACTCGATTCGACTTATTCGGAACTCTATTTATTATAGTAACAATTTTAAATTGTATTATTTATAAATAATATTTTAGCCTAATATATTAATTAATTCATAAAATATCAATTTATAATTTTAGTTGATCGATAAAAAGCGTTTAAATGTATAATTACTTTTTTTTTATTTGTATTTTTATCTATTTCAAATATTTCATCTGGTTATATTACAAAAAGTAAATATATTATTTGTTACTTTATAAATAAATGTGACAATCATATTCTTATATAATATATGCATAATTTATAATAGTGTAAAATAATTAGTATTTGAAAAAGTATTTAATAAATTTTGTATATAAATTTAATTTTATATATGGTAAAAGTCATTATAGGAATATTATTCAAAGGAGAATTATAAATATATATTTAATTTTTAATTTATTTTATTTGGTTTGATAACTAATGATTTTTTTTTAATATTTTAAATGTAATATTAAAGTAATTAAATTATTAAATATAAGCAATTCATAAAATAAGACTTTTGTCATTTATTTTATTAAATAAGATGTGCATATAAGCTTATAGAATATAAGCATTACTTATATTAACAATATAATTTTTAAATTTCCTTTTCTATTATTAATTCTTTAAAATTACTATTAATATCACTTTACTTTATTGAATCATAATCCAAATAAATATTAAAAATTTATTTGACAATATATATATATTTTATATAATTCAATTTTTCTAAATAATTTTCTTAAAAAAAGCTTGAGAGTTAAAACTTCAGAAAATATGCTGACAATTTAAATTCATATATAGTACTATCTTTTATTTATTTGATTAATAAGCAAAACAAAATTTATTAATAGGTTTTAATGCATAATTAATTGATAATTATAACAGCCAGTTATAATATTAAAAAGAATTAGCAATCTTAGTTCAGTTGGAAATATTGAGCTCCTATTATAAGTTTCACTGCAATGGTCACAAGTTTAAATCTAAGCTAAAGTATAAAACTATATAATTTTTATAAGAATTTTATATGTAACTGAATACATAAACATATATAATAATATATGTTAAAAACTAGTCAATTGAACCATTAATTAATGTTGATCATTTTTAAATACTAAATATTGCAGAATAAGTGAATGCAAATAAAGTTAGGAATTAATAAAAACTTAATTTTCGCTGATAGATCTATAATGAATACTGTCTTACGTTTTCAAATTTAGGGACTCTTACACAAGTAAGAAAGTGATTAACCAGTAATTAGTAGATTAAGCAATATCTTTAAGGTAATTATAGTTGATAATAAATTGAATTACACTGTCACAGCAAATATTTAATTGAGCTATTGCTTAGAATAGAGGCTGGGTTTAATTCCTGGGTGAATTTGACAATATGGATATAATAGCCACCTATCTTTTTAAGTTTTATAATAGATGATTACATCCTAAGTCTTTCTGATCATGAATTAAAATACCCTAAATACCAGGCAGAGATTATAGTAATTCTAATTAGTGTTAGTAAAAATGAGGAAATAATCGACTAATAGTATCTGTGACTGAAAGTGATCCTTCTATTCAAATTTGACAGCAATTCTGAGGTCCAGTGATGCTAGAGGCTTAACTTTTAGGGGGTCACTCTGGTGGTAATCCTTGAATCAGTATAATTAATGGGATTATGGTTAGATCATTGTCTCTGCCAAGATATTCCCAGTGAATAAGTCAGGCAAATGGAGGTTTACATGACTCAATTGTGTTGATTCATCTCCCTTAAGGCCAGACTGGTATATCGAATTCTGTATAAATAAAAAAAAATGTTATAATATTAAAAGTATTCAAATTTATTCAGTTAATAAAATTATAACGATTAATAAAAGCAGGAAAAAAATCAGATCAGATTATGCCCATTCACTTGTACTAAGTTGTCGATCATAGTAATATATTTTCAACCGATTCGATTGAAAGAAAAGATGGAAAGTACATTATTAAAAAGCCCAACGATACTTCAAATTCTTTAGAAATATGGGTTAAGAGGATTATGTGTCGCTCTCCTTGTTTAAATATTTTTCACTTAACCTCATTTTCTCCCTCTCGGCCCGTATCGGTAAATTTTAGCTTCCTTTATATAGGAAAGGTAGATCTTGATCCAGAGAATGGGGATTGAGATGCTTGATTACGTCAAATGAATTCGGATTACATAAATTATCGCAGCACGTAGCGGATTTTTTAATTCAACATCAATGAAGTTTTATCCAAAAGATCCGATAAAGATTATAGAAATTGTGTATTCACATTAACTATTCATCAACCTTCGAGAATTTTGTTTGATGTGATTTGTTCCGACCCAGAAACACTCTTGGCCACAGATAAGTTCAGTTATTTATCGGAATTAATAGTGACACAATTATTGAAAAGGGAAGATATATCATCTATTAAAGAAATCACAATATGGGAAAATTTAAATCAATTGAGGATTGGCAAGGAATCCTACGATAGATTTTGATGTTAACAAATGGACAAAAGATGATACGGTATTAATGAATAGTACCATAGGAAAATTCATACCTTTAATTCAATTTTATGATTTGTCTGCCGAAGATTTTTTTAATAGGGTCTTGCCTTATGAGGAATTAATAATAAGAGAACTTAAGCAAAAGATTCTCAAAGCTCATATTTTACCCGGATCAGCCAAAACAGTACCGAAATCATTTAGATCCTCATCAGATGATCAAATTGGATAGATAGGAAGTTTAATTGTTCGAAGCGTAAGCGTAAGACACTTCTATTCTACTGCAAACCATGCATGAGTTGTCTGTCCGCACGCGTGATATGGTCAATCAAAAACTGGGATCATGTGTAAAGTATTAAATTGTGCATTTTGTTTACATAATACTTTTTTAATGATATATTTTACTAGGTTTTGAGATTTGTGAATTGAAAGACGCTTCGGACGCTCCAACGGTTCCCGTTACCTAGTGGTTATCAAAGTTTAAATATGGCCCTTACGAGTTTAATTTATTATTGTATCCAGACGAGCAAGTTGTGTTATGCATCGGGGGAATGGAAAACATTTTCCAGCCTTGAATGAAAATAATTTTTCGTTGCTTGCCTTCCTGAATGATTGATTATATTATTATTATAATTATTTTATAGTTTTTGTATATATTGGTTCAACAAAAACTAATGTTTTGCTTGTAAACAACCAATTAAACGAAGTTTACAAATAGTTTTATTTTGAAATATTCTGCATACAATTTCCATTCAAATATAAATAGGTTGTGTTACGTCAAATAATTTAGAGCGGACTTGTGTGTCTGCCTTATAAGCCTTATAATCGAATTGACAACGATGCGAAAACGAATATAATCAGTGAATTTCACTATTGAAAAATAAAAATTAAATCTACAATTAATTTTCAATCTTGTAGTCTATTTATATAAAATAATCACTCGTCGCGAAAAAGCCATATTTATAATTGGACAAGAGTAGATGTGTTTATTTCCTCAATTATATCGTTGCGATGTGTAGTATTAGCGATTTTCCAAAAAAAAAAAACATGTCGGCCCGTTCTGGACACGTGATTTAAACCGATTAAAATCAAAAGGCCTTGTCATTGGGAAGAGAGTATACAATGGAAACATTCAATTAAAATAAAATATACCAATAAAATTAAAACAGAATTTTTTTTTAACGTGATTAAAACAGAATTTACTCTATTACAGTTTAAATTTGAATTAGCGTTAATTTTAGATTTAGGGATTATGACTAGAGCTAGATACTGCATTTAGTTATTAGGGTTATTTAGGGTCTTTATTATATATTGTACGTTCGATTTCCTTTGAAAATATTTATTAAAATTTTATTTTCATTATTATTGAAATTTTACTCTTTCATGTTACTATTGTCTATAATAATGCTCTGAACAAACTAAGCATGGTGAATTGGAAATCCAATATTTTTTAATTGTATTAAGCTGTACAGGTTAGTCTCGAAATAATTTTTTTTTTTGATACTTGAACTAGAATTTTAATTGGTCAATTTACCTAAGGCATATCCATCTCCACTGCTACCACACCTCGCTGTCCAAAACTTGTGGTAGCGAATCAACTCGAAAAAAGAACCTAAATTTGGAAGAAATAATCAGTCACTTGTGCCCTGAAGCAATCTAATAATAATAATAATAATTTAATAAAAAAAACATTACCGAAAGAAATTATCAAACAAAAAATTTATTGATAAGATAAAATTAAAAATAAAACTTATGTGGCCATCGAAATCCGTTGAATTTTCAAATTTATCTTGAAAAGTTTTGAAAAATAAAGAATATTTTTATTAGTCGAATTGCACGGTGCGAACTTACTTATTCTAAATCAATGTGGAATAGAACTTTCGCTATTAATGATGCCTTATTTGTTCTTTTGTTTATAAAAAAAAAAAAATAATAAAAATAAAAGCAATAAAATAAATGTAATGATTTGTAGGCGGATTTTTCGGTATGTGACGCAGCGCCGAATCGGATAAGTACTTAAAAAATAAACCCTCTTCTGCGTCCTTTTATTGATTTAGGTAGTGTTGGGGTTCAGCGTCGAACCGGGTAAGTATTTGAAAAATTTTTTCTATAAAACACTGTCCATTAAGCATAGCTATAAAAATGGAAGATATTTGGTAAGATCTAACCATAAACTGATATGATCGTCAAAAATTATTTTCATTATCAATCAGGTGAGCAATATCATGTGATATATCGAAAATCAGCTGAGATTTATATTAATTTAAAATTAAAAATTATGTCGGTGCTGCTATAGTATAGCGGTATAAAGCACTTGACAATTCTAATCTCGAATACTGGGTTCGAGTAAAACTAATACCAAAAAATAATAATAATTAAAAAAAAAAAAAAAAAAATTTTTTTTTTCTTAAAATTATATTTTAAGCATTACATAGAATAGTTTACGTGAGTTTACCGTTTTTCTATATTATGAACACTTCATTCTTGGGAACGATAATAGGTATTTAACGTTTTTTCAAAAAATAAAATTAAAGAATGTCCGTGTTCTACTAAAACGTCGTTTTTTACAGTATTTTACTATATAATAGTCGGAAGTGCATATGAACTTGCCCATTATAATAGTTTCAAAAGATTTTTAGCTTCTTCTTTTCCCACTACAAATGACAAAACATGAAAAAAGATGTTTTAGTGACGAAGCTTATTGACGCTTATTATTCTTTATATTATTAAACGCCAACAGTAAGAAAGGACAATTTGTTTATTTCGTAATTTGAATTTTTTTTTTTTTTATGTTTTCATTATTTTTCTTCCAATAGATAGACCAGGTAACGAGGGATAACGTGCGGTTGTAGTTTGATGTGAAGTACTTGATTTAATTGCAACTAACAGTATTAGGTTTTATGAGGATGATGCTCAAGAAGTGGGTAGATAGCGTATAGTTTTCTTTGATAAGGGTCTGCTTTTCTGGTGTAAGAACTGCTATGTATTGTACCTTCCCTCACAGATCAATCAAATAACGCTCATGAGCGAGCTCCTTATTTTCTGAATACCTATTGGATTTACCTGATATTAAAATTTCATACTGAAATATATTATTCTATTTACTTTATTTTTTGGTGAGTTGTATGATTGTCCCTTATAATTAGGTTACAATTATTATTCACGTATTAAATAAAAATATATTGAAATATTAAATAAAAGCGTTGTGATATTTACTAGGTATGGTTATTGTGCTTCTTTCTTTATATTTAGTTGTGATATATCCTTTTATTAAATTATAACAAGAAATTTTCGATCTTTTTAATGGACGGATGACTTTAATGATATGAATTTTTATATTTGCAGGAAAAAACCTGATTTTGAAATTTTATAGCATTAGAGAACAAGTCAGATACTCTTGTTAGTCTGATTATGATATCCCTTTAACGATAAATCTCAAAACTTAAAGTCTTTAAAAATGGAGGAAAACAGGATGACGATGATGAACATCCCAATTCTGATTCATAAAAATTGCATTCTCATCATCAAGAAGCATTTCATCTAATTCGAAAAATTACAAGAATCTTTCAAAATTTAAAGACATTAATATTAAGTATAAATATAAAGAAATCAAGTTATATTCGGAGAAAAATTGTCCAATGTATTAATAAAATCGGCATCAAATAATCTGAGTAACATTAGATTTGGGGAAATTAATTTTATCATGGGTTTTAAATTTTCCTTGAAAATTTTGAAAACTTTGTCGATAATATAAACAGATTTACATATTCACTGTAATTACAAAGCATTATGTTTGTGTTAAAAACATTTATAAATATATAAGATGTTTATGAAATGATTAAAATTTAGGAAGACATGTATATTATTTTGTTTCTCTTGACCCGACCGCACAAAAACTCGATTTTTTTTTATAGTAAAATATTTATCACGTGACTTTATATAATGAAAAATCGTAATAGCATAGCATATACTTTATTATAAAAAAATTTAACATACTATTTTCGTGATTTTATTTGTTATTTGAAACTTGATATTCTTAGCACGTTTTTTTTTGTCAGAAACTGTCATATAACATTCACTACAATAATAGTAATATCCTTCATTTACCTTTCTATTTGCGTAATATAAAACATATTATAAAATACATATAAAAAAAATTTATATATAAAAAAAAACCGGGTGACCGTCAATTTTAAAATTTCTAAAAATTTTTTTTGCCCGGCCTAACAAAGACAAACTTCCCTTGTTTTTAAGAAAATGTATTCAAAAATCTCTGTTTTCATGTTTATTAATTTATAAAGATCGTACTTCGGATCTTACAACCTTAATTTTATTATTAACAACTAAATATTTTAAAAATTTTGTTATAAAATGAATTTGTTCTTTTAACCAGAATTGATATTTGCACTTCGACTAAAATTATCTTTTAAAGTTTTGGTCAGAGTCTAAAAGATGTCAGGAACTCCACTCGGCTAAAAATTATTCAATTGAGAATTTCGCGATGCGATGTAAAAATACCTGCTTAGTTTTTGTAGAGCCGAATTAGCCATCGGTCTGACTCCAACAATTGGTATCAATAAGACAACCCTTACATGATTTATTCATTAAGTCTGATCTACTGAAAACGTTACCACTCAAAAAACAAAAACAAAAATAAAAATAAAAATAAAAATGAAATATAAAATATTCCTAAATTAAAATATACAGTAAGCTTAGCGGAAACTACATTATTCTTAATTAATATGAATAGAATAACTGCCGCTCCAAGTGTATTTGTTCTTAAGAGTAGTTAGGCAATTTAGCGGACCACTTGGGTGTCCTCTGAAATGGGGTGACAGAGCTGAACTCCCCTTACCCATATCACTCTATAGGAGTTAAATCAGCATTTTTTTTTTTGTTCTAGTTCATATTTTCGCTTATAAATTTGCAATAATTAATAATCATTAGCCTAGCTCAATTAAAATTTTCTAGTTATTTTAAATCAAAATTTTAAAATATTTTATATTCTTACAGCATTTGCCAAAGCAATAAACCCAAAGCTTGCTTAATAGAGATTTTTTAGTTTGGATGGTAAGTTTTCGTTAATTATTTTTTTTTGATCATCAAGTTAATGACGCAATTACGAGCTTGAAGTCTGAATCCTACAAAATTGTGAATTTTAAATTATTATCGTGATTTAGTTGTAACTTTTGAGATCAAAGTGTCGACTCAAGCATAAATTCGTATTAATAAATAAATTTTAGAATAACTTTCTGAGGTGGTAGGGTCTCCTAATATACATATATTATATCTAGTTGAGCTTAAAAATTAATTACCCCAAATATTCCAATAAGCCGATATTGAGAACTCTAAAATCATCTAGTAAACTAACCAAATTGAATGTTGAAAGAAATCGACGCACTTTTTATACTCATAAGATTGTTTCTCCTCACGATTACTATGTACCAAACCGTGATTATACATTTGAACCAAAAGTACTGTAGTTTAATCTAAGATAACAGCCTGTGTTCGTCCGAAAGGGCGGAATCAGCCCTAACATACAAAATCGAAAAAATTTATATTACTACCTTTTAGTGTTAATGGTAAGGTAAAAAAATAAGGTATATAATAATGGCCGGTCGTTGGCGTATAAGAATCGCCTAAAAAGGAATTTTTGTCGCTCAAAGGCCCAGAAATCCGGTTCACACTAATAATATCACACTAAATTTTTTTTACCGTGACACAGAACCTCCTACAGTATATTAAATTTTTTCCTTTAGGAAAATCTTATGCCGATGATATTAAAAAAAAATTTTCTTTTTCCCTTCGAACTCAAATTCAATATATAGGCATGGTAGATTGCATAACAATTCTCAATTTGAAAAAAATTTTGAAATAAGAGAATAATAATTAAATTTTCCCTTTCACAAATTTATTTCAAAAAGCCTTTTTCCTTTTTCCTTAAGAAAAAAAAACGTCAACAAATCTCCAACATATTCACTTCCACTTAAATTACATTATAAAGCGAATGCTACACAATTAGGTATACTTTGGCGTTTTTTTTTTAAAAAAAAAAAGATAAACCATTAAAAAATTCCTAATTTTGCTTTTTTTAATAGACTCGAGTTCTTTCGCGATGACATAATATGTGTATTCGATGTATTTAACGGGTGCTGGTGGAATCACTAATAGTAACGTTGGTCTCTGTTAAGCTTTATTCTATGGTGGCGGGATTCAATTATTAGCAGGATTGTTTGAATTGAAGAGAGGAGAAGTATTCCAAACCACAGTTTTCTCCTTTAATGGTAAGAATCATTCATCATTTGGGTTAGAAACCAAGCTTCTATTCATGTCTGTGTAATGTATATATAAAATTTTTAAAGTGGTTATTGGATCTGTTTCGGATCCGTTCATTTTGATGTCGTAGGTATTATCGCTTCCTATAAAGATATCTAGAAATGTTAAAAAATGCGCTTGGTATCTACCTCATAGGTTGGACGATATGTAAGTATCTTTGTTACCTGTGATTTTCTCTTCAATTTATACGATCCTGAGAATTTATATTAATTCACGTAAAAAATTTTTTGATGTTGCTTTGTTTGCTAAAATCAAATCTCGTGTTGATAGTAATAATTAATATCTTTCTTACGATTGAAACCTTTACTGGAAACCTATTTTGTGAAGTTTTCGGTGATATTCTCGGAGGTAATTAAAATAAAAATTTATTATATGTTTACTGTGAACGCCAGAAAATAATTCTTTTTTTAAAACAAAAACATAATTATCGTTGCTTTCTTAGCTTGGTATTTGACAATCGCATTAATATTAACGAAAGAAAATTCTATTTAACTTTAAAGATTTGGCCAAGAGTTTATTCATCATCTGAGAAGGTTTAAATGTAGAATTTTTTATTCTTTTTTAGTTAATTATATTTAGAATTTAAAAAATTGTAGACATTATAAGCTTTATAGACTTTATAGATTTTTTAAACTGTATAGAACTAAATTCTGTTTAAATAACTCTCATAATTCATTAATTTGACCTCAAAATTTTTGGTATTAATGACTTGACTGTGAACCCACTCATCCTTAATTTATACCTGTTAAAATTAAACAAAGTCTCTTTTAACTTCCTTCCCATAAGAAATTTTACCATAAAGGATTAATAATGTTGCGATTAAGGTGACGACTTTTATTAATTAAAACGTGAGAAATCATTTGATAGATTTCCAAACTTCTCCGCTTCGTTACATCACATCTATTCTTCCTCATTCGGCTCTTACTTTCTAAAAAAATTTCAATTTCAAATTTCTTTAGGAGCATCTGTTGCTAAATCATTTGTTCTCCCCCTTGTAATCAATAAAAGATCGTAATATATTATTTAAATTTTAAATTAAGATATTCTTAATTATTAAATAATCAGATAGTTGCGCTTCATGTAAATATTGTCTAACATTCGCGAATCGCATTAAAAGTTCTTAATTAAATTCTCTACTCAAAATCGTTCATTTGACTGAGATGAAGATAAAAAAAGAATAAAATAAAACAAAATAAAATTTAATATAACGTTATAAAGCCAAAAATAAATAAATAAATAAAAAAAAAAGTAAAATAAAACTTAGTAGAGCGTTAATAAACAAAAAAAAAAAAAAAAAAAAAAAATCATTTAATGGAAAAAACAAATAAAACTTTACTGATCATCCAAAAACAGAGAACCAATTTGATTACGAAATCATGAAGAAAAAGAAAAAAAAAAAGGAAATTGAAAAGAATATAACAAAAGCCAATATAAATTAGCTATAAATTGTATAATAATTATTAATAAAATATCAATTAATTATATTTTTGTAGTGTTATTTCAGAACTTTATTCATATATAAACGAGATAAAAAGGTGTAAATTTTCAATTTAATTAATAATGGCTAACCAAACGTTACAAAGAATTCAAGGGAAAACTAAGCAAATTATATTTTATTAATTTGACTACTACTTTTTTTAAAGGAAAATCTCTTCATTTTATAGTTAATTTTTACATCAAAGGACATAACGATTAGGAGAACTATTGACACAAAGACATAATGCCCGGATGACATATTGGCCTTTGTTGATCTCTGATAACAATACTTCATTAATTATAAGATATTAAAATCGTGATGAGATAATATCGATAATATCACCTTTATATAAAGTGCGCGATAAAAAGTAATCGGAATTATGTTTTTATTTAATTTTACTTCGAGAATAATTCAAAAATGCATGAAAATTTAAAATTACACTCTTTATTACATGACGAAAAAAAAATTCTAAGCTAAGTAAATAGCTTATCTTATTACCGTTTACACTCAATTACTTGTTTTAATCTTATTGGCATGCTACGAGCTAATTAAGTAGAATTTCCCACTCTTTTTTAATTATTCCAATAAAAATGTCTACAGCTATTTGATTTTTTTTTTTAACTACCAATTTTTTAACCTCCATTTCCACACGTTACTTCATAAATTTTCGATTTGGTTGAGATCTGGACTATTTATTTTTAAAATCAAGGAAGTTACTTATATTGAATTTTATTCCGATTACTTTCGTTGTGCACTGTATAAAGCGCATATGATTTTATAAGTTTCGCAAAACCGTTCTACATTTTAAAGGTCTGTTTTTTTTACCGTCAAACATGTTTAAATATGACTAATATACTCGTTACATTTGATTTTTTTAATTAAAAAGATGTTACAAAAGTTTGGGCGTGTCATAAAATAATATAAATATTGGACTTTTTCCCTTAAGTTGTAAAATTTTATATCATTAAATCTGTCAAATTAATAACCTTCTATCATTTTACGTTCAATAAAAAAGAAAGTCACTTTAAGTCGGGATACGCACAATACGCATCCAGGGATGAAGACGGTTCTCGGTTCCGCTTTAATTAAAAAAAAATATATATTTTTGGCTGCGTATATAAATTTAATTTGATGACGGTACGATTTTGATTTGAGCCAGGCTCCGGATCGGTTTTTAAAATTGTTTGTAACTCAGGTAAATACAGTAATATGCTGAATTTGGAGTCGTTCTTTTTGAACGTACCCATCCCTAACCTTACCTTACTTTGAACAGGACTCTGCCGGTTGGACTCTGACAGCTAGTGCCTTCAAAAGATGAACGGTGTAATGCAAATAAATTTTAATATTCTACAAATACATGAATGATGTTTTATTAAACAGACAAAAAAGAACTCAAGCACAAGAGTTGATTAATAAAAGTAACATTCCGGATGAGAAATTAATTTCTTAATAACAGTAAATGATTTCGTATTGCGACTTAAAATTAATGGTAAAAAAAAAAAAAAAAGATACATTATGTTTATTTTTCTTAAGTTTTTAGAGCGGAAGTAAAATAATAAATAGTTACCGGATTTACATTTCGCAAATCTTAACAATAACTACTCGTAGCAAGTGGTCGTGATCCTTGAAGGAAACTTGTGAAAAAATATTATCAAGATCAAAACATCGGAAAATTAGCCGTTATCGCATCATCATTATATCCAAATCAAATTTCCTTTTAAGAAGTTTAAGGTATTTTTTTTTTTTATAGATCTTACGCTAGGAAATTGTATCATTTTGAAAACAATAATCAATTATAAATAAAAACGATAAATAATTCTTAGCAGATCTACAAATCCCTTCGTTGATTGGTGCTGTGCCTTATGCATAGAAATCAGATGCTTGTCCTACCTTACGTGAATTTTGTATTAACAAATCGTTCATTTTTCATCCCGCTCATAGTGAATTTCATTAGACGTCCGTAGGTCGAGCTATAAAAATTAGAGCAAACTATTTCATTTAATTTAGTTGAGAAAATATTTTCTCAAGGGATTATAAGAGGACTATGCTGTGCTGTGTTTCAAATCTATTTCCGAAACTATTCTTGCGACATCAAATCCAATCTCGATTTAATTGCAAGATCTTAAAGAAAAGCAATTATTGATCAATAAATGTGTGGATATTGAGAAATGAAGCGCTTATTGCATCGAATTCTTTCTAAGACAATATACCCTACGCTCGAGTATTTTACTTGCTGGTTTAAAGTCCAGGATGTATTCTTCAACCAATTTAAGTACTACCGAATGACACCTCTTCATTTATATCTACTCCTATACCATCTTGATAGCAATGTCCCAAAAAAAAAACATTGTGTATCACGGATTCCTTGCTCTGCAGTAACAGTTACCATCCAAACGCCTTCTTTTAAAATAACTTCTTTATTTTGCGTTTCTGCATTTCCATTACTTGCATATTTTAAATACCATTCCATCGCTTCTTCTTTAATTTCATCAGTTCCCGTACCGGATTCATAATAATTTCCTAACGTTCATTGCGCATCTTTACTTCCACCTTCCGCAGAAACTTTATACCATTCAAATACACTTTTTTCATTTTTTTTTACGTTCCTATGGCAAATTTATAATAATGGGCTGTGGCATTGATATTTTTTCTCTTCTACTGAAGTATAGCAAGCAATTTCAAGGAAATGTTTGAGATTCGTCCTCAAAAGTCTGAATAGATGTGATCTTTTTTGATTTCGCAGTTGACTTACATCGAATAGCAAAAGCAGTTGGAATCGCAAAGTTAAAAAAATGATTTTGTAAGAAGCATTACACTATTAGCAGTTCAGCTCGAGTCATCTTTGTTAATCATAAACGTGAAAGGGAAGATAATCCAGCTGTAAGAAATTTTTTGGGATAGTTACTGATGCCGAAACTTAAATTTATAGAATGCTCGTCGGATGAAAAGATAGGCAGATGTTCAAATTATTGAAATCAATAATCATTATGTACTATGACTCTGAATCAAGTGGTGAGCAATTGAGAGAAATACAATGGACAAGGTCATTGAGTAATCTTGTGGAAAATTTGAATAATATCAGATAGGCCTTAGAATAGAAACATCATATATCACAGGTTAAGTCCCAATTCATATAATGAATTTTGTAACTTTGTATATTTACATAGCATGTCACTATATTGTAAACCGCAAAAATAACGCATAATAAAGATATTTTATATAATATATCAAATTCGGTGTTTATTTTTCCTCGATTTGCTTCGTTATCAGGATTAAGTGATATAGAACTCGCTATCGTCTGACAGTTGTTTTTTAAAAATATAGAA
>CAJVPP010002637.1:0-14053 GCA_910592005.1 Funneliformis mosseae
AGGAATTAAATAATAGTAAAAAAGAAGAAAAAGTTTAAAAAAAAATATAAATTTAAATTTAAGAAATAATAAAGTAAGGATTATAAATTATAATTTACTTAATATTTTATTTATTATAATATTAATTAATAAAATTTAAAAATATTTAGATAATATAAATAAAATTAATATTTAAATAGATAAAATAAATATAATTAAAGTAGAATATTTATCTACAAAGTAAGAAGAAAATAATATTATAGATAATAAAGATTATAATATTAATAAAACTAAATAATGAAGATAATAATGAAGATAAAAAAAAAATAAAATAAAGATATAGATGATATAATATTGAAGAAAGATTAAATAAATAAATTATAAAAATTTTAAATATTTATATTTAAAATCATTATATAATTTTATGAAAATAGTATATAATAATATTATCAAATTATTTGCTAATAAAACATTAGTTTATATAAAATAAAAAATTACAAAACTTATTTAAAATTTTATGATATGTATGAAAATTCTTATATATATTATATTGAAATTTATAAAACTTATTAAAATTGTCTATTATATAATTTATTGAGATATTATTCAAAAGATAAATTTAAAAAAGTAATACTATATCTTTCTATTAAGAGAAATTGAAGACTCAATATAATAATAAAATAAGAGCTAAAGAATTACTTTATTAATATCAATATATTACTAATAAGAAGATTGAATCTAAAGATTTAAAAGATATTTTTAATAAAAATATATATAAAAAATTATTAAAAAATTTATTTAGTAATAAACAAGATATTATATTTACAGTATCTTATAATAGATATTAGATATTTAAATAAAAATCTAATGATTATTAGTTATTTTTATTAATAAATAATAATTTACATTCTTCATTATAAGTATAGAAAAGAAATTTATTATTCTTTTTTAATAATCTTATTCCAAAACTATTTAAAGATTATTTCTATACTTTGAGTTCTATTCAAATAAAATTATAAATTAAAAGTTTTAAATAAATTTTTTAAAAATTAATTTTACTATTTTAGTATAAACATTTAGTCTAAAATTCTAAAAAAAAAAAGATATTAGTAATCTAAATATAATTTTTAATATAATAAAATATAATTTTTTACATTTATTTTAATAATAAATTCAGTTTATATCAAATATTAGCTAGAGACTCAAATTTTTTTGTAATTATTAAAGTACTAATATTCTTATTTTATAACTATTTATAATAATAGTATAGCCAACTTTTATTATAATAAACTATATATCTTAAACTTTAATTTCGCTATAAGATTATAGTGAAGATTTTAAAAATTTGATTGTCAATTTGCTATAAAAGAGTATTTTATTATATTTGTTCAAAAAATTCATTATATCAAGAATTTGCTATATTAAGAGTTGATTGTAATAATAAATAAGATCCAAAAATCTCTTATATGATTCAAATTATTTTTTAATGATATAATACTATTATAAATTTATTAATTTATATTATAAAGATTATAAGATAAAAATTATTAATAAAAATAATAAATTAAAACTATAATTATTTTAAATAACTATATTATAACTCATTTAGATTAATTAATTATTAAAATATAATTCAGATTAGAGTTTATATAAAGTTTATATATAAATTTTAGCAAAAATTACATATTACAAAGGTTTTAAATTTTGTTATACTATATATTTCAATTTTAAGCTATATAATAATTAGATTTAAATAATCTTAATATTATTATAATTATCTTAATAAAAAAATCTAATAGTAGTAAAATATATTTTTTAGTATTAATATTAACTGAATTAAGATCTCAAATAATATTAATATAACTCATAAATGATAATATATATTTATTAATAACTCTATACATCTTTTTATATAATAATACTACACAAACTTATATTTTAGTTAAAAATAATTTTAAATACATAAATTTAAAAATCTCAGTTATATAAAATGAAATTTAAATAATTAAAATTAACTAATATTAAATTTATTAAATTATTTTAAAATTTATTTTGTAACTTATAATAAAAAAATAAAGTTGAATTTAAAAATTAGAATAGAGATTAAAAAATAAAAAGAAGTTAAAAAAATAAAAGTAAAAATTTAAAAAAATATAACAGATATTAAAAAAAATAAAAAAAATGGAGCAAAATTTAAAAAATTAAAATGGAAGTTGAAAAAAATAAAAAAAATAAATAAAGTGAAATTTTATTTTTAATTTACCAACCTCTATTCTAATTTTTTGAAATATACTTCTTATTTTTTTTATTTTATTCTACTTTTATACTAATTTAATGTTTATTTATCTATTAATAAAAAATAATCAACTCTATGTAACTTTAGCTCTTAGTTTTCATTTTAGTTAATCTATACAAATGTAATTTATAAATAATCTAAAATTAAACTAATCTATGCAAACTTTATTTATTTGTTTAAAAATATTTACATATAAATTCTATATAAATCCTTTTATAAGTTATATTAGTAGTATTTATAGTTCTATTATATTATTATAAAAAATACATTTTATTTTATATTATTTGTAAGTTAAATAAGAGATGTTCAGGGTCTTAAATAAATACTAATTTTATAAATTACAAAAAATCCATTAATTTTAATATAAATTAATTGTAAAAAAACATATAATTCATTATAAAAAATTTATAATTTTTAATATAAAAACCTTATAAATTTTAATATAATAAAATATAATTTTTTATTATTTTTATATATTATTAATTAAAAATTTCTTATATATTATTTTTATAAAATATTATTAAAAATAATTCCTTATAAAATATAAGAAAATGTGATATAAATTTGTAAAATATATATATGAAGCTTATTTATAATAATAAAAAAATTTTTATAAATTTTTTATAAGATAATAATAAATTATTTATGAAAAATAATAATATATCATTCTATTGAATAATAATATATCATTCTATTGAATAATAATAAATTATTCTAATTAAATAATAATAAATTATTTAAGAAAAATATAATCAATTTATTCTAATTAAATATTAATAAATCATTAAAGAAAAATGATAACAAATTATTTTAATTAAATGATAATGAATTATTTAAAAAGAACAATAATACATCATTTTAATTGAATGATAATAAATTATTCTAATTAAACTATACTTTAGCATTAATTAATTTTGATGATATTAAAATTAATTATATTAATTTGATATTATAATTAGATAATAATCATAATGATTAAAGATCTGCAAATATGTGATGAAGTATCAAATGTTGAAAATATTAAACATATTAAACATATTAAATATATTTAATATATATAAGATATAGTTTATATAGTTAATATAGCTAACATAATTAATATAGTTAATATAGTTAATATATTTAATATATCAAAATATAGAATAGAAAAAGTATAAATACAAGCTTATTATAATTTAAAAAAAGATACCGACAGATGTATAAAAATAACTCCTTTAAAAAGATAGTATAATACTATTTTTTTTTAATTTATATCATTTTATATTTATTTTTTTTTATTTTTTTTTTATTTTCTTATGTTTTGTTATTCAATGAAGTATTTTATTTATATTTATCATAAAAACTCTTTGTAAAATTTGGGATAATGTTACTCTATAATTAAAAGTTACTTATATTTAATAAACTGTAATAAACTTAATAAAACTATTAGTGAAACTATTGAGATTAATAGTAAATTACTTAGAATTTTATACATATATTATAAAAAAGTTAATTCTTTGATACCACATCTAATAGTTATAATCTAAAAATATTATATATTAACAATATTTATTATAAATTATTAATAAATAATTATATCTATCAAAATACAATTTATCTATTAAAATATATTTTAATTAATAATTTATTTATTTACACTGAAGTATAAATTGAATAATAATAAATATTCAAGAATAATAGTTGGTTGACTCAATTTTATCAGGTTAAGTCAGATCAAGTTAACCTATTAATCAAACTTAATATTAATCTAAAAATTTACTAATTTGATTTAAATTTTAAGTCAGATTAGGTCAAATAAATAGATAAATCTAATCTAATTTAAAACTTTAAGTATATACATTTAAAGAGAATACATTTAAAAAGAGTTAATAGTATATATCAATTATATTTTTAAATTAATGATATTTGAATTTATTAAATTAATTTGATTATGTTAATTAACTATAAATAAGATAATTAAACTTTATTTAATTTTTAATATATATCAATCAGTTATAATCAGATAGATCTAATTTTAGCTAATTTTTAATTATATTTAATTTAGACTGATTTTAAGTTGATTTATCACATATTTATTTTTTTTTGATTTTAATTAATGTAAGATAATATTTTATTATATAAATTTAAATAGTTATTTATTTAATCATATCATGTAACTTCATCTAAAAATAATTTAATTATATATAGAATCATATTAGTAAACAATAATTATTCTTTTCTATATTTTTATTAATTAAAGATATTTTTAAAAAATATAATAATTATAAGAATTATAATTACTATATAGTTTTAAAATTAAGTACTTTTTTTTATTATAGAAATGCTTAATTTCAGGTGATTTTAAATTTTTTTGTTTGAGTCATAATTTTGCAAAATTCAGTAACTTTCTATGTCTACTAATATTTAATAACTATCCAAATAATTATATATATGATTAGCTTATATAATAAGATCTAAATAAAAAACTTTCTCATTTTCTTGTAATATGAAATGACATAAAATCTATTCTCTAACCTGTTTTTATTATGTCACAAATTGCTAAACATAAAAAAATTATTAAATGTAACCACAATTCTTATTTTGTTAAATAAAAAAAAATGTTGTTACCTATGCTAAAAAATATAAAAAAAATAAGATAACAAGATATTTTAATCTTGATAATAATATAATTGATATTAGATTAAATCAAATAAAAATTGAATAGATAAGATAAATCAAAGCAGTAAACAAGTTGATACTGGTAGAAAAGCTTTTTATCCTGAAACTAAAACAAAATTATATACTTAGCTTACAGAATAAAAAAAAAGTAAGGTTTAGCTATAATCTATACAATCTTATGACTTAAAATGTTAGATATTTTAAGGAAGCTAAATATAATAATTTTTTATGGTAATATAGCAGAGAATTTTAAAATATCAAACTGTTAGATATCTGCATTTATGAAAAGATATAGACTGTCTTAGTAGTGACATATAAAAATTTCACAAAAACTTTTTGTGCAAACTGAAGAATATTAAATAAATTTTATTAATTTATTATTAAACTTAGAACTGAAAAATACTTTAAATTATACAATATTTTTAATATAGATAAAATATCCATTTAGTTTGACATGGCTAAAAACTTTACTGTTAATAAAATAGGAGAGAAAACAATTTATATTTGTTTAATTGATAATGAAAAAACTGTTTTACAGTTATTTTAATATATATAGTAGGTAGGAATCATTTTTTCTAAGCTTGTAGATTAATAATTAAAATTCTAAACCTTGATATATTTATTATAGATAGAATGAAATTTCCTTTAATTTACATTTTTAAAAGAAAAAGGCTATCACAAGAAGAACAAATTTCTTCGAATATAATTGTCTGGTTTTAAAAAAATGCATATAAATACTGATTTAATGAAAAAATACATTAATTACCATAGTGATATTATAAGAAGTAATAGCAAATCAAGGACTTCAATAATGATAGTTTATAATTTATTTAAAGGACATTTTGAAGAATTGGTTAAGAAAAAGTTTTAGAATAGTGAATTTGATTTAATAGTAATTCTAGGCAGCTTGACTAGTTTATATCAATCACTTGATACTGCAATCAATAAACTATCTAAGAAAAACCTTCGCAAAGAGTGGTATCTTTAAATGGTAAGTAGTAATGCTAGATTAATTGCTAACAAAAATCTTAAATGTGCAAAATTAATCAATATTTATAAATAGGTCAAATATTCATGAAAAAATATTTTTAAAGAAGTAATTATTCAGTCTTTCAAAACTTGTGAGATATCAAATAAAATTATTAACGAAAGTTTTGATAAAGAAAATGAGATAGATTTTAAAATAATTGATGATAGTGATAGTAGAGCAGATGATGCATTAATAGATATGAAATTTTTATAAGTTAAGTAATAAAATTTTCAATTAAAATTTTTTTTTATCAATTGATATATTCATATTAATTGTAACTTTATTATATTTAAAGATATGAAATAATTATTTTAGAAGATAATCCTTTTTTTAATATTAATTTTATATATTACAGACCTTGATAAAAGTAATAATACTTAGTTTTTTAATAATTTGTATACAATTTTATAATAAAAATTAAAAAAAATTTTATTTTCTGAAATACTGACCAAAATTACATATATTTTATTAATTAATTAATATTTGGTATGATCTCTTTTTGCATTAATACATGCTTTAATGCAACTTGACATATTATTAATACAGTTAACTATTGTGATATTTTCAATATTATTCCATTCCTTCCTAATTAAGAGAACACACTAGAAATTTCTGTGCGAATTGTCACATTAAATTCAACAATTTCTCCGCATACTAGACCACTTATTAATTTAAAAAAATTTTTTTAAGATTTTTTCCTTTGTGCTACTATTTACTTGACTTCTTTCTCAATATTTTTCTTTAAAATAGTCTAAAAATTCTCAATAGGATTAAGGTCAAAGCTATAAAAAAGCCAAGAAAGAACCCAACCTAGAAAGTGAGTTTTCAAGTTACTTTGAATATTTTAAAAAGTATGTTTTAGATTATTATCTTGCTGAAAAACCTATTAGTTACCATATATTGTACTTACATTATCATATAAATGTTCATTCAAAATTTAGCGATATAAATGATGATCCAAATTTTTAGTAAACATGTGTATGCCAAATTTTTCCTTAACGCTAATTGCATTCTAAATATATTTTAAATATATGTTTTACTATTGAAATAATAAGTTTTTTGTTATGTAACTATGCTAGAAGAGTATTACAGAACATTTGAAGTATAGTTTTATCAGAAAATACCACCTTTTTCTAATTATAATTCACGTGATCACAAGTTTAAGACAACTAGTTCTCTTTTGCTTTTTGTATCAAAAAAGTAACTTTTCTAGGACGAACAGATATAAATCCAAGATTTTTTAGCTTATAACAAATGGTTCATTCACTAACTTCAAGCTCTAAATTTTTTTCTTTAAGTTAAGCCTTCATTTCATACTAGTCGAAATAGTCCAAATCAGCTAAAAATCAGATAGCTGATTTTAGGCCAATTTTAATACTATTTACGGCTGATTTGCCATATTTTCTGATCAGCATAAATAGGTACTGATAGATGCCAATTGACTCAAATCGAACATGACTATTCAAAACTTAAATTCAATCATAAATTAGCCTAAAACTGGTCTTAATTCAGCAATAATTCAAACGCTGATATATGTTGATCGATATAGCTATTTAGCCTAAAGTTGACCTCAATTTAGCATCATTCAGCATTAATTCAAAACTTAAATAACATAAATCAGCTTAAAATTGACCTCAATACAGCATTATTTGGCATCAATTCAGAACTTAAATAATCAAAAATAACCCTAAAATTGATCTTAATTCAGCATTATTTGACATCAATTCGAAATTTAAATAACCATAAATTAGCCTAAAATTGATCCCAATTTGGTATCAATTCAGTCAAATAAGTATATAAAATGATATATTATATTTATTAAATTTATTAAATATTATAATTTTATTAATAATAAAATCTAATATAATTCGCAAAAATATAATATAAATATTACCAAAACTCACTGATTAATTTCCTATCTAAAAAATATAAGTAAAAAATGGAAAAATCATGTAAAATAATAAAATATAATACATTTTCCTCCTAAAATTCCCTTAAATCGTCATAAATATTCATTATAGTAATATTGACATTTTTGAAAAAAAAGAATAAAAAATCAGAAAAATCACAAAAATTCAACTTAAATTGTCTGATTTTGATAGTTAAAGGCATATTTCTATTATAAAAAGTAAAAAAAAATCAGAAAACTTGACTAAAATTCAACTTAATTTCGTCTAATTTTGATGGTTAGAGGCATACTTCTATTATAAAAAGCAAAAAAAAATCAGAAAAATTGACTAAAATTCAACATAAATTTTGTTTAATTTAATAGTTAATGGCATGTTTCTATAATAATTTGATAGTTAGAGACATGTTTCTATTATAAAAAGTAAAAAAATCAGAAAAATTCAACTTAAATTTTCATCTGATTTGATGGTTGGAGGCATATTTCTATTATAAAAAGCAAAAAAAAATCAGAAAAATTGACTAAAATTCAACATAAGTTTCGTTTGATTTGATAGTTAGTGGCATATTTCTATTATAAAAAGTAAAAAAATCAGAAAAATTCAACTTAAATTTTTGTCCTATTTGATGGTTGGAGGCATGTTTCTATTATAAAAAGTAAAAAAATCAGAAAAATTGACTAAAATTCAACATAATTTTCGTCTGATTTGATAGTTAAAGACATGTTACTATTATAAAAAGTAAAAAAATAAAAAAATTCAACTTAAATTTTATCTGAATTTGATGGTTGGAGACATATTTCTATTATAAAAAGCAAAAAAATCAGAAAAATTGACTAAAATTCAACTTAAGTTTCGTCTGAATTTGATAGTTAAAGACATGTTTCTATTATAAAAAGTAAAAAAATCAGAAAAATTGATTAAAATTCAACATAATTTTTGTTCAATTTGATGGTTGAAGGCATGTTTCTATTATAAAAGCAAAAAAATCAGAAAAATTGATTAAAATTCAACTTAAGTTTCGTCTGATTTTAATGGTTGAAGGTGTGTTTTTATTATAAAAAGTAAAAAAATAGAAAAATTCAACTTAAGTTTCGTCTGAATTTGATGGTTGAAGACATGTTTCTATAATAAAAAGTAAAAAAATCAGAAAAATTGACTAAATTTCAATATAAGTTTTGTCTGATTTGATAGTTAGAGGTATGTTTCTATTATAAAAAGTAAAAAATCAGAAAAATTCAACTTAAATTTTCATCTGATTTGATGGTTGGAGGCATGTTTCTATTATAAAAAGCAAAAAAAATCAGAAAATTCAACTTAATTTTTATCTGATTAGAGGCATGTTCTATTATAAAAGTAAAAAAATCAGAAAAATTGATTAAAATTCAACATAATTTTCATTTAATTTGATGGTTGAAGGCATGTTTCTATTATAAAAAGCAAAAAAAATCAGAAAAATTGACTAAAATTCAACTTAAGTTTCATTTGATTTAATAGTTAGTGACATGTTTCTATTATAAAAAGTAAAAAAACAAGAAAAATTGACTAAAATTCAACTTAATTTTTGTTCGATTAGAGGCATGTTTCTATTATAAAAAGCAAAAAAATCAGAAAAATTCAACTTAAATTTTTATCCAATTTGATGGTTGAAGGCATGTTTCTATTATAAAAAGTAAAAAAAATCAGTTTATTTTTAAAAGTTGACTAAAATACAACTTTTTCTTCATCCGATTTTGATAGTTAAAGGTGAAAATTGACTAAAATTCAACTTAGGACTTTTTGTTTTTCAGATATTTTTTTTCAGGATTTTGGTGGAATGTAAAAAGAGAAAATTTGAAAATGATTGAAATTATTTTTTAAAAAATTAAAAAATTAAGCTTATTTATATAAATATTCCTATATATCAAAAATAAACTCAAATAGTACATTAAATCAATATTATTTTAGCAAATCAGTTTAATCCAAAAGTTTGGTTCATTAGAACAATAAATGCATCTTACCTAAGGAATGATAAAACTATCATTCCTTAGGTACGATAATACCATTGTCTATAAGGAATGATAAAACAATCATCTCTAAGGAATAATAAAATCATCATTCTTTAGGTACGATAAAACTATCATTTCTTAGATATAATAATACCATCATTCCTTAGGTACGATAAAACCATCATTCCTTAAGTATGATAATACTATCATTTTTAAGAAATAATAAAATCATCATTTTTTAAGTATAATAAAACCATCATTCCTTAAGTACAATAATACTATTGTCCCTAAGGAATGATAAAACTATCATTCCTTAGGAATAATAAATGCATCTTACCTAAGGAACAATAAAACTATCATTTCTTAGGTATGATAATACCATCATTCTTTAGGTACGATAAAATCATCATACCTAAGGAACGATAATACTATTATTCTTTAGGTACGATAATACCATCATCCCTAAGGAACAATAAAATCATCATTCTTTAGGTATAATAAAATCATCGTTCCTTAGATACAATAATACCATCATTCCTAAGGTACGATAATACTATCATTTCTTAGGTATAATAAAACTATCATCTCTAAGGAATGATAATACCATCGTTCCTTAGGTATGATAAAACCATCATCCCTAAAGAATGATAAAATCATCATTCTTTGGGTACAATAAAACCATCGACCCTAAGGAATGATAATACCATCGTACCTTAGGAACGATAAAACTATTGTACCTTAAGTACAATAATACTATCATTTCTAAAGAACAAGAATACCCTATCGTTCCAATCAGAAGTCAATAGTTATAAATAAGATAAGTCAAATTTTAATATATACCAATCGGCTATAAATAAAATGGATCAAATTTTAGCTAATTTTGGCCAATTTCTGATGTATGCCAATCGGCTAGGCTGATTTTTGATAATTTGCCAAATTTAGGCTGATTTTAGGTCAATTTTCACATGTCCAATTTTTTTGATTTCGACCAGTGTTTATATTAGTATTATATGATTTATAAAAAATTATCTTTAGCATAAAAATTATTATTTATATCACATTTTTTAGTATTATATTATTCATGTATTCTGTTTATCTAATTTTTATTTATTTCATCTTTTTTTGTATTACAATTTTTTTATTTTGTTATATTATTATATTATATTTTTATATTCAAAATTTATCTTATTTTATCTTACTTTTTTAAAATTAATTCAAATTTATATTTCTTTTTTTATATTTAAAATAATGTAATTAATCAAATAAACTAATTAAATAAATAATACAAATTAAATTCAATATAATATATTTATTATTAAACCTATATATAATTTATCAAACTTAGAGTAACAATAACTTAATAATAGAAAATAATGTATAAAAAATTATTAAATTACTGTGAAATAAGTATTATTAAAATTAACTTTAAATTATAATTTAAAAAAGTAAATAACTTTAATAATTATAAAAATAATAAATATGATTAATACATTGATAAATTTTAGAAAGAGATTTTTTTATTATAGAAATTGTATTCTTAATAATCTTTAACTTATACATTTAAGTTATTACTATTATCTCTGTTCTTTTACAAGAATAATTTTCTATACTATTTATATAATATTGTATATAATTATAAGAAGATTACTATTTAATACTATTTAATATAAAATAAGTTATAATACTAAAATAAATACAAGTAATAAAATATAATTTATCTATGATAAAATAAATAATAATAATATATAAAATAAATATAAATAAAATAAAAATATTAAAGAAGTTAAAATGTTAAAATTGTTAATAATATTAATCTTTATTGATTTTTATGATATAATATAATTGACTTTATATAGTATCACTACTTAATTATCAATAATATTTTATAATTTAGATTATAAAAAATATTTTTTTACTTTTTTTTATATAAAATACTCAAATGAAATTTAGAAACTTTGATCAATAAATATTTAAATATATCTTAAATAAAGTTATTCAATAAATTCAAAATTACTTAAATCCTATATATTATTAAGGTTAATTAGGTATTTATAAAGTTTATAATGCTAATAATACATGAATTAACTTTTAATATTTTTATTATTTAGCATTTTAGTTAAAGAAATTAATATTTAAGTAATTCAAATCTGCTAAATAATATTATTTAAATCACAAAAAATAATTTTCTTAAATATTGATTTGATATACATAAACTTTATAATAATAATAATATATAATTTAAATTTTATGCTATTTATTTTTATTTTTTTTATATATTATATTTAGAAGTAACTTGTTTTTTATTTAATTTATTTTAGTTTATTTAAATTTGTAATTTTTTTTTATTTAACTTATTTATTTTTATTTAATTTTTTTTATGAATTTTTTTAAAATAATTATAAAATGTATATATTAATATTAACATATATAATACTGTACTTCTTTAAGTATTAAGTCATTAAAACATATTTATTTAAAATAAGAAAAACGTCTTATATCAATAACTTTTGTCAAATCATTTTTTAGAAAATTTAATAATTTACTTGAAAATACAATATTCTGATTTATTATGATGAATTTTATATATAAATATTTTAATATTAATTAACTAATTTTATTAAACTTTATCAAGCAGATTTAATAGGTATAAACTTCAAATGAGTTCACATTTATTAAAGTTTAATCACTTTATCTAAAGGTATTTGTAAAAATAAAAAATAATTATTTTGAGATTTATCATAGAAAAATCTCAAGTAGGTGTGAATATCAGAACTTAAGCAAAATAAAACATTTAAAAGTAATAATGCTAAATACTAATTTTATCATTTAGTAATTTAAAAAATGTAAAAAATTATATGTTAATATATAATAAAAAATATGATTATCTATAAGTGTTCAAAATCAATTTTTTTAAGTATAAATCTTTGAAATAAAGTAATCATATAATCTAAAGGTTATAGAAATATCTATTTAAAATAATTTAATTCAACTTTTAAAGAGATTTATTAAAATTAGATAATAGAAAGTTGAAATAACTTTATGAGTTAGTAAATTTTAATTATAAATGACTTTCACAATAGAAAAAGAGAAAATAGCTAAAAAACTAAAATAAGTTTATATAAAAGTAAATTGATTTTTTCAGCAATTTTTTCTTTTTATTGCAAAGATCTTGTATAAATTATAAATAGATTTAATTAATTTTAGAGGATGTATTTATAAATGAATTTTAAATTAAATTTTTTATTAATATAAAAAATTTATTATTTAAAAGAAATAAAAAAATTGCCTATTGTTATGTTAAAAAAAAGTTACCTATAAAATCTAAATTGTAAAATTTAGTATAAAGATTATTAATTACTTACAAAATATAACTAATTAGTTAAAAAATTGCTAAATTAAAACTATTAGATTCAATTAGAAAGATCTTTAAAATAAACAAAATTTAAATCATTAAAACAGATTTAGTCTTATTAGTTAAAAAATTTTTATTGTATCACATTATAAATTTAAATATTATAAATTAATTTTACCATATAATATATCATTATAACATATAATTTGTTATGATATTAACAAATTTTCTTATAATAAAGGTCTAATTAGCCTAAATGATTACTTTTTTATATTAAAATGTGATTATATTTATATATTGAATACAAATACAAAAATGTTATTTTGATAGAAAGCATCTTAAATGATAATATTTTAAAATATATTAATAATATAAAAAGTATTATTTTAACTATTAAAAAAAAAATAGAAGACTGTAAATTTGGCAAGCATTTTTTAACTTTTGATTCTTTATGTAAAATAAAGAAAATATATTGTTAATTATAAAATAATGAATAAAAATAAATCAAAAATAATATATTTAATTCTAAATCATTCAAATTATTGAAAATTTTAAATTTAATCACAGCTGAAGTACTTGCCATTAGTTATTATTGAAATTTTGATGGAAGCTAAATTTTCTCATATCATTTTTGTATTTTTCCTAAATCTACATTTATAATTTAAAAAGTTATTTAGTATTAATATAAAAATAGTATATTATAACTAACTTATACTCTAAAATAATCAACTCATCTTTAGATAATATTATATGAATATATTTTGTTTTTTTTATTAGAGTTCCGAATGAGTCGAGTCGAGTCGAGTTTAAAGACCAACTCTATTCGACTCATTTTTTTCGAGTCGA
>CAJVPP010002638.1:0-14052 GCA_910592005.1 Funneliformis mosseae
GAAATGGCTTTGAGAGTGATGTTTAGTTTTTCAACCATAATTTTGTTGTGCATTTGTAGTTCTTCAGTCTCTGCGTACAGGTTATGAAACAATAAAAATGTTTAAAAAATTTTTTTCTTTTAAAAGCAAAAATCCGGGTGGCCGGGTCATACAAAGTTAACTTTAGATATGTAAACCAATTTTATTACTTTGTATCGCTTAATGTTGAAGAAGGAGAGTGTGAAATGAGTGTTGCATTAAAGGAAAGCAAAGGCCAATTTTAGTCAGTTTGTAACCACGCTATTCTCATCCGACATTTAGGAGATCCTAAGGATGTGAATGAACCATCTGTATATAATTGAAGAGTATTAGCATTAGTAAATTAGAATTTGAGACGATCTAATTTATTAATGGATGTTTAATCAAAGGGGTAACATCTAAACTAGGTAAAGGTTTGGTTAAATATTGATAAGGAGATGTCAATATTGACAGAGCAATTTCACAAAGCAAAAGGTGAGAAAGACTACACCACCATCCTTCGCGGTATTTGTGAAAAGTTTTAAATATGAAACAAAATGACTTGGGTAGTTTGATGGCGCAAAAATGATGGCGTTGTTATTGTTTATAAGGTATGAAGGCTGAATGGTCAAAAAGATTACACCTAGTATAAGGGGCAATGGGCAGTGATGTACATTTATGATGTCCCAGAGATTTGTTGTCCCAGCTATATGTCCCAGCTATATGTTTCAACCTGTCTCACATTATGTCTTAAAGGTCCTATCTGTCCCATCTATGTCCTATTAGCGTCCCATCAGTGTCTTATCAATGTCTCATGACAACATTGGCAATAGGTGTTTGTAGGCAATCAGCTTGATTTAGCAAAAAATATTATGCGTGGATGATAGTATCTTTGACTTTGACTACTTTGCTTAATATGGAGGTCAAATACTGGTTAGACCAAATTGTAACAAAAGTTGGGTTAGTTGCTGAAGTGTTAAAGTTGGTTGGTTGAGTAGATTCTTTGATAAGTGAAGTGTGAGGGAGGCATTTATTAAGTAGTAATCGATTCGAAGTACTGGTCAAGAGTCACGACTCCAATTGTTTGAACCATTTAACACTATGAAATACTGAGTCATAAACCATATTTAGGTTAAAGGCAGTGAACAGGTGAGTACCATTCATGATAGTAAGTTGATCAATACAGTCAACTCTTGTTATAGCGAACTCTTGATATAACGAATTTTTTGAACAAATATAATAAAAATACTCTTGTTATAGCGAATTGGCCAATCAAATCTCTTAAAATCTTCACTATAGCCTTATAGCGAAGTTGAGGTCTAGGACATAAAGTTCGTTATAACAAGAGTTGACTGTATATAAGATCGAAAGTGATCACAGTTTCATTATATTTTGCCAATAAATCTTGGAAGGGAAAAACTGTATTATTGGGAGAGACCCTCCATCTATTTGTTTGAGATAATAATCTTTGTCTATACATTGTTAGAAATTAAGTCCAATCTGCTTGGCAGCTGACAGAAATCCTAACTACCAGTCTTTAAAAGGCCTTGTGTCTATGTAAGACCAGTCTGTTAATGGGGATGAAAGTAGCCATTCCGATATTTGTAATTGCAGAATTCGTAACTGCGAGATTGAACCAAGAAGTGAAATATCATTAATCATCTTTAATAAGTTAGATGACTTAACTTGAATCTGTTTGTCATACAGATGAGCTAGATTGTAGCCGAAGGGTTGAGTGAAGAACAGAAGAAGATATGAATTTTGAAAGTTCTAATTTCTTTTTGAAGAAGTTTCTGAAGGAGGCTATCAAAGTATCACAAGCTGAATGAGGAATAAACATCAGTTTTATTTTGTATAATAAACGAGGGATAATGACGGTGTTGAATATTGTAACCATTTGCTTTGCAGTTAGCCTTTTTTTGCTAAGCACATTCTTTGTTTTAATAAACTCATCACGAATTTGTTTGATGATAAATTGTCTGTTATTAAACAGAGATACCCAGACTCCTATATATCTGGTGGATTTCTTGTGTTGTAGTGATGTGAGCCAAATATTATTTCATTGAAATTGAAATTAACGGGAGAGGGATCTTTGTCATTTATCATAAGGATAGATTTATTCCAGTTAACTTGAATGCTGTTAAGTATATAGAAAGAATCAGCAATCCTCATGATGTTTAGGAGATCAGATCTGGAATTTGCAAGCCAGAGGGTGTCGTTTATATATGCCAATGTAGGAACGTGATTAGAAAAACTTTGAATATTACGTTTTGTAACGTCAGTGTTCCAGTGAACATGTTGTGTATATCTGTGTGATGAGTTTTGCACAAAATAAAGAAGCGGGTCGTAATATATACACTATAAGATGGGTGATATAATTTTGTCTTGATTGATGCCTGAGAGAACTAAATAAGTATCAGAGTTACCGTGCGTGATAAACACTTGATTAAAATAAGAAAGGAAAATTGAGATCAAGAATTTTATAAATACTTCTGGGATTTGGAGACATCCAAGAGCTCTGATTAACATAGTAATATTAACATGGTCATATGCTTTTGACATGTCTTGAAATAAGATTCAAAGATTGTTGTGATAAAACAAAACGTCGTAATTGACATTATCAAATATATGGATGGGTTCAAAGGTGCTCATGTAAGGCAAGCCAGCAAAGTTGTTTCCTTTGAGAATATTGTTGGTAGACAAAACGTTCAGAAGTTGACCATTGATTAATTTAGTGAGGGCTTTGTGTGAGCATTCGAGAAGCGTAATTGGCCGTGTGTTTGTTAAATTGTATTCCCAGGGTTTTTGCTTGGGTATGGGATATACAAAGGCTAGATTCCATCTACTAGGTACTAGATTGAGTGACAGGCATCTGCAGATTATAATCCAGAAACATTTGGCTGCGAAGGGGCTAAGGTGTTTTAACATCTCATTGGAAATCTTAGATGGTCCAGGAGCTTTTCCATTAGGGAGCGTCCTAATAATATTGTGCCATTCGTCATCTGAAAGGGGTTGCATAATTGAGCGGTATATATTGGGTCTATTGAGTCATCCAGTGCATAGACTTGTTCCTATACCTCAGGGAGAGATGGGTTGAAATACTGTGAGCTAACTACTTTTTGGAAGTGTCTTGCAGTCTCATTTTGAACTTCCTTTGGGTTCGTAAAAAGTTCTTTGTCATGGCTATTGTTGTTTATGCATCTGTCAAGTGTAATAGTAGTGTGAGAACGATCTAGTAGCGAATTGAATATAGATTTTTAGTCATCCATAAAATTAGTATAATGTTATTCAATGGCTTTGTTGATAGTTTTGGATTTGAGTTTTGCTTCATTTAATTTTGCTATAGTGGATAGAACTTTTCAAAGATCAACTAACAAGAGACAGATTGTCTTAATTTCTTGTAACAAGGGGTGACTGGTGTCAGGGATTGTTATGGCATATTCTGTTAAGAAAGCTTGTACTTTTTTACACCATGTGGTCCATTTAAGATCGATGATGTTATACTTGATGCATTTGTTACTAGACTTGCAAATAAAGATGGTCTCCATAATTATTTTCAAATTTCAATTGAGTTGCAACTTAATTACGTTATAAGGAAATTTAATTGCACCACAAGTTGCAACTCAATTATGCCATTTTTTTTAATTGTGGTGACCATCTTTACTTGCAAAGTTTTTGAACTGTCTTAATATGTTTATAAATTAATTTAAGGATACGTGGTCTAAGATCTTAGTTGTGGTGTGAAGTATACTTATTAGAGATTGTTTTAATAGCAGCGTCTATGATTGATTTCTGTAGAAAATCCCAATAGTGGTTCAAATAGTGTATAGTGTGTATGCTATTTAATGACATGTTATAAAGCCTTGTATTTTTGTATCATTGATTAACTGAAGTTCCAAAGGCAGACCAGTTCTCCTCAGACATTTCATCATATTGGAAGACTAGCTTTTTAATTGCAGCACATTGGGTGAAAGACGTATTAATAGATGCTAATGAGATAGTTGCATAAACAATGGCATGGTCTGACAAATCTTTATCAACCTTTTCTACAGTTTGGTCGATAAGGTCAGGGTTAATGAAGAGTGCATAAAAATGTAATCTATTATAGAATGTCCAGTGCTAGTCTCATATGTAATGAGGTCATCATTCGATTTTTGATTCTTGACGAGATTCAAATTGTTAATCATGTGGAGATTATCGAGCGAAGTGAAAAAAGCTGTTGAGTTTAAAGGATTAGAGGATCGTGATAGATCAGCATTAAAGTCATTTAGAATTATCGTAAGGAAGTTCTTTTGGTGTGCATCATTTATTAAGTCTAAAGCTTTTTTGTAAGTTTTTTTATGTAATATTTTGTCAGAATTGGAAATATAAACGTTAATTATACAGAGTTTTGTTTGATTTTAAATTAAAAATCTATTGAGTATATGCGATAGAAGAAAGAGGAGTAATGAAAAACATGATCAGCCAGATGTTTTTTAATTAGAAAGCCAACTCTGAAACCCATACTTTGTGTTGAGGGATCAGTGTTAAAAAAAGGACGAATTTATTTGAATAAATAAGTTTTAAAGAGTGTGTGTGGGATGGTTTATTAAATTTGTTTCTTGTAAGGCGATGACGTCTAAGTGGTAAAGAGAGTATAAATTAAAAAGAATTTGTTGTTTGTGTGTTAAAGTAAAGGAACGAGTATTATGGGTGGCGATATTAAAAGTGATAGGTACCGTTTCTGTATTCAGTGGTTGTAATATTATAATTATTTAAAGAAAAGTTCTGGGGTAGGAACCTCTGTGCCATCTTCTAAAGAGTCGATTGCGCTAGGCATGTTAAGTTTAGGAATCAGAATTATGTGTATAGGGTGTGTGTCATCAAGGACTATGTGTTGAACGTTAGAAATGGCTTTGAGAGTGATGTTTAGTTTTTCAACCATAATTTTGTTGTGCATTTGTAGTTCTTCAGTCTCTGCGTATAGGATTATGATATGCTTTTCTTGTTTGATGACTCTGGATTCTGATGTATCAACTTCCAGTTCATAGACAGTGTCTGTATCCATAGCACCTTCAGCTTTAGCTACTTCATTAAGTGCTGCAGCTTTTTTTAGTGTAATTGTGAAAATGTTCAGGTGCTTTTTCATTTCGTCGAGACGATACATCAAAAAAGCAAGATTATTGTAAATAGTTGCGAGAGTTGCGGTGATAGCATTCAATTGATTTAAAATTTTTTGTGTGTCCGTTAGTTTATGTGTAGATGTTTTAGGTGATCAGTGGGGTGCATTAGTTTCGTCCATTTGATCAGACTATGATTTTCTCACGTGAATCGAATCATTGAGTGAGAATTTATTCTTCAGTGGTTTAAGTTCGTTGGATCTTATTAAAGGAGTTTTAACCGGAGGTTTGACATCCTTAGTTCTATTAGTAAATGAGCATAGATTTTTTGGATCAAACATTATTTCTTGGTCGTATACGAATGTGATCTTTGGACGGGATGCTGATACTGAATAATTTTTAAACTACGCAGGCTTATAGCATTGGTAGAGATTTTGTATCTGTTTATCTTTGGGAGTTGATCTTTTCTGTTTACAATTTTGTGATTCGTGTTCAGGAATGGAACAATGTGCATACAGGTTAGTATCTGGTGTAGTCCAGATAAGTTTCCTGTTATCAAACTCAATTAGGTCCCCATTTTTAGCCGCTTTGAGATCGTTTTTGTTACTAAAATGCATGAATGCATATTGGAGATTTCTATAATTTGATCGAGCTTTGAGAATCACCTACGTAATCACGTTAACTGCTTTACTGATGAGTTCTAATTCTCTACCAGTGGTGTCTTTGGGAAGATTTGTTAATTTTAAAGTAAATTAGAAGCGAGCTTTTACTTTATTTTTTGTTAGGAAGCAGATGTGAACTCTAACCATATCTTTTAAAACAAAAAGGCCAGCGTGAGAATTGAAGAAAGACAAGTCTGTATTGGCTGCATACAATATAGTCGCTTGTTGCCAGAGATTTTTCATCATCATCATACATTTGACGATCGTACTAAATCTGGCAAATGTAGATCAAATGATCTGTTCTGATGTTGAGATCGAAATTTCTGAGATTTTGATCGACAAATTTGGGTTAAATTTGAATGGAGCAGGTGCAATGAGGGGTATAAACGTGACAGTTTTTATATTGGAAAGTTTTGCAGCTATGACACGATTGGCATCATCTCGAGTTGTAAAGCCTAATTAGACTATTTTCAACATTTTGTTAGTTGGGTCAGGTTTGATAGATGCATCAATGAACGACAGGAATGCTGTGCTATTGAAAAGTTTGCAGGCTTTGTTAGTCTTTTCTTTAAAGGATTTGTTTGGAAGAAAGGTCTCGACAGCGCAGTAAATATAGAAAGTAGTCACATTGCAGACTCTTTCAAATGTAATGATATTCTTTTTAGCATCTTTGGTATTTAATAGATTTTTGGATGCATTGAAAGCTTGGTCTTTGTCCATAAGGTTATCAGCTTCAGGGATCAACATTTCACTATCCTTTGATTTTGGAATAGGTAAGATATTTGTAGTAGAGGTTTCAGTTACATTTTTATATTCTGAGAACTACTAGCCTTTACTATATATAAAAGGTTGTTTGGCTTCAGCTAGGACTGCAGTGACTTGTTGGTCGATACTCATATCACCAGTTAAGAGGATATCGGTTGTGTCGACTGCTTTAGAAGGTCTTCCTGTGATTTCTATAGTTTGGGCAGACCTGCTAGTCATAGTTTTCTTTTGAGAGGGTTCCTCTTTATTTTTTGTAGACAAGTCTGAACGAGTTCGCAAGTTGCGGTTTATTTTTTGTGAAAAATTTTGGTTTTTTTCTTTTCCCATTTTTTTGGTTGTGAAGAGAGAAATATGCAAAAGAATTTTTTTTTTTCATTAAGTGTGGCAGTCTCGCATGATCTTTATTAATATTTATGAAATTACAAGAAAAACAAAATAAAACAGAAAATACAAAAATATCTATAAACTAATCTAGAGACTAAACTACTTTATCAATACCAACCTTGCACTTTACTGAACTAAACTATATATTAGATAAGAAAAGAAACTAATCTAAATTAACGTACAGATATCAAACGTTCAGAAGGGAGAGCGTGATTACTGCTGTATCAAAAATTTGACCAGTGAGAACCAAAAGCAAGAGCTGCAGAAAAGGAGGAAGGGTTATTATGCGAAGTTTGTGTAGGTTGTGGGAGTCCAGAGGAGACCCAAGCAACAGAGAAATCGTCTTTGATATTGTTTAAAATTTTCCAATTTTGTAATGATATGCATCGTATTAACCATAAATCATGAGTTGAGGAGAAAATATTATCAAATAGGAATGATAATAGGCCTTGGGTGAGTTATTTGTTTTTGGTGATAGAAGTAATAAAGGAGGAAAATGATGAAGGGATGATTCCTTTTATGAGATCCATAAAACATAAGTTATTATTGAAAGAGTTGCAATACCATATTGAAGATTAGTCAATAGCATCAATTAAAGTATCATTATTAGATCTATTAGATTTTTTGAGGTGAGACAAGAAGGACTGTTTGTGCTTTTGTATTAAGTCAGTAAGAGAAATTGTATTTTGGGAACAAGATCAAATGTGATCAAAGTCTTTAGTTGCAGTATTACATCAGAAGCAAGTATTAGTGGTATAAAGTTGTGGATATCGTGCGTTCATTATTGTAAAAGTGGGAAGTAATTGTAATAACAATTTGATTTTGAATTGCTTCTGTTTGCACGCATCAAATGATGTCACCCTAGCATTTTCTGAATCATTAAGAACATAAAAGAGAGTTTGCCAGTCGATGTGAAAATTGTAATACTTTGCAAATTGGAAAAGGGATAAAAGTATTCCAGCCTAAAATGCTTGTTGCATGTGTTTAATAAATAAACGTGATGGTGTGATGATTGGTGTATTATTATAGCTCATGAAGTATTTAGGACCTAGATGGTTACTATTAATACTCAAAAGATCACCAGAGAGTTGTTTTGCTAGAGCATCTACTTTATTGTTAAGTTCGTCTGATCCATGGGCTTTGACCTTTGTCAGCGACAACATAATATTGTTAGATGTAATAAGTTGCATTAAGATCATCCAAATATGAAAATAAGGAATTTTGAAAGCAGGATTTAGAGAGAGAAATTCCTCACATATAGTGGTGATTTTTTGATATTGAGGCAATTGCAGCTTGTGAGTCTGTGCAGATTTCAATGTTAAAGTTCAGTAAAGCTGTGTATATAGCAGCAAGAATAGCAACTATTTTTGCTAATATTGAAGAAGAAAAGTGTGAGATAAGTGTTGCATTAAAGGAGAGCAAAGGCCAATTTTAGTCAGTTTGTAATCACGCTATTCCTATCCGGCATTCAGGAGATTCCAAGAATGTGAGTGAACTATCTGTATAGAATTGAAAAGTGTTAGCATTAGTAAATTGGGATTTGAAAAGATCTAATTTATTAGTGAATGTTTGATCAAAGGGGATGACTTCTAAGCTAGATAAAGATCTGGTTGGATATTGATAAAGAGATGTCAAAGTTGACAAAGCAATTTCACAAAGCATGAGGTGAGAAAGACTACATCACTATCCTTCTCAGTGTTTGTGAAAAGTTTTAAATATAAAACAAAATGATTTGGGTAATTTAATAGCACAAAAATGGTGGTGTTGTTATTGTTTGTAAGGTATGAAAGCTGAATAGTCGAAGAGGTTACATCTAGTACATGGAGCAATAGGTGTTTGAAGGTTATCAGTTTGATTTGGCAGATAATGTTGTGCATGGATGATAGTATCTTCGACTTTGACTACTTTGTCTACTATGAAGGTCATATATTGGTTAAACCAAATTGTAATAAAGGTTGGGTTGGTTGTTGAAATGTTAAAGTTAGTTGGTTGAGTAGATTCTTTGATAAATGAGTGGTGAGGGAGGCATTTATTGAGTAGTAGTTGATCTGAAGTATTGGTCAAAAGCTGTGACTCCAATTGTTTGAACCATTTAGCACTATAGAATACTAAATCATAAACCATATTTAGGTCAAAGGCTATGAACAGGTGAGTACCATCCATGGTGGTAAGTTGATCAACGTATAAGATTGAAAGTGATCGCAGTTTCAAGATATTTTGCTGATAAACCTTGAAAAGGAGACACTGTATTATTGGGAGAGACCCTCTATCTATTTGTTTGAGATTATAATCTTTGTCTATACATTGTTGGAATTTAAGTCCAATCTGCTTAGCAGCTGACAGAAATCCTGACCACCAGTCTTTAAAAGGTTTTGTGTCTATGTAAGGCCAATCTGTTAGTAGGAACGAAGGTAGCCATTCCAATATTTGTAGTTGCAGAATTTATAATCGTGAAGTTGAGCCAAGGAGTGAAATATCGTTAGTCATCTTTAATAGATCAGATGACTTGGCTTAAATTTGTTTGTCATACAAATGTGCTAAATTGTAGTCAAAGGTTGAGTTGAGAACAAAAGAAGATATGAATCTTGAAAGGCCTAGTTTTTTTTTGAAGAAATTTCTGAAGGAGGCCATCAGAGTGTCACATACTGAACGAGAAATAAACGTCAGTTTTGTCTTATATAAGAGACAAGGAATGATGACTGTGTTAAATATTACAACCATTTGTTTTTCCGTTAGCCTTTTTTTATTAAGCACGTTCTTTGTTTTGGTAAACTCATCATTAATTTGTTTGGTGATAAATTGTCTGTTGTTAAAAAGAGAAACCCAGACTTCTAAATATCTGATGGATTTCTTGTGATGAAGTGGTGAGAGCCAAATGTTATTTTCATTAAAATTGAAATTAACGGGAACAGGATCTTTATCATTAATCATAAGAACAGATTTGTTCCAATTGACTTGAATGCTATTAAGCGTGTAAAAAGAGTCTGCTATGTTCATGATATTTAGGAGATCAGATCTGGAATTCGCAAGCCAGAGGGTGTCGTCCATATATGCTAATGCTGGAACGTGATTTGAAAAGCTATGTATATGACGCTTGGTGACGTTAGTGTTCTAGTGGACGTATTGTGTATAACCATGTGATGAGTTTTGTATAAAACAAAGTAGCGGGTCGTAATATATACACCATAAGATGGATAATATAATTTTGTCTTGGTCGATACCTGAGAGAACTAAATAAGTATCAGAGTTACCGTGCATGGTAAACTTGATTAAAACGAGGAATGAAAATCGAGATCAAAAATTTTATAAAAGCTTCTGGGATTTGGAGGCATCCAAGGGCTCTGATTAACATGGTAATATTAACACAATCATATGTCTTGGACATATCCTGAAATAGGAACCAAAGGTTATTGTGGTGAAATGCGGCATCATAATTGACATTGTCAAATATATGAATTGGTTAAAAGTACTTCTGCAAGGTAGACCAGCGAAGTTGTTTCCTTTGAGAATATTGTTGGTAGACAAAACGTTCAAGAGTCGACCATTGATTAATTTAGTAAGAGCTTTGTGTGAACATTCGAGAAGCGTAATTGGTTGTGTATTTGTTAAATTGTATTACTAGGATTTTGGTTTGAGTATTGGATATACAAAGGCTAGATTCCATCTACTAGATGCTAGGTTAAGTGACAGGCATCTGCAAATAATAATCCATAAACATTTGGCTGCAAAGGGGCAAAGGTGTTTTAACATCTCATTAGAGATCTTATATGGTCCAGGAGCTTTTCCATTAGGGAGCGTCCTAATGATATTGTTCCACTCTTTTTCTAAAGGAGGTTGCATGAGCTTGTAGTATATATCAGGATCAATTGATTCATCTGATGTATAGACTTGTTCCCATACCTCCGGGAGAGATGGGTTGAAATATTGTGAGTCTACTACTTTTTGGAAGTGTCTTGCAGTTTCATTTTAGACTTCCTTTGGGTCTGTAAGGAGTTTTTTGTCAGGGCTATTGTTGTTTATGTATCTGTCAAGTGTAATGGTAGTGCAAGGACAATTGAGTAGCAAATCAAACATAGATTTTTGGTCATCTACGAAATTATTACAACATCTTTCGATAGCTTCATTGATGGTTTTAGTTTTAAGTTTGTTTAATTTAGCCGAAGTGAAAAGAACTTTTCAAAGATTAATTAATAAGGGAAGGAGCGTTCTGAGTTCTTGTAGCGAGGGGTGACTGATATCAGGAATTATTATGCCATATTTTGTTGAGAAGGCTTGTACTTTTTTACATCATGTGATCCATTTGGGATCAATGATGTTATTCTTGATGCACTTGTTGCTAGATTTGCAAAGTTTTTAGATTGTCTTAATACATTTATAAATCAATTTAAGGATACGTGATCTAAGGTCTCGGTTGTGATGTAATGTATACTTATTAGGAATTGTTTTGGTGGCAGCGTCTATAATTACTTTCTGTAAAAGATCCCAATAGTGGTTCAAATAGTGTATAGTGTGTATGCTATTTAACGACATGTTATAAAGCCTTGTGTTTTTGCATCATTGATCAACTGAAGTTCCAAAGGTAGACCAGTTCTTTTCAAATATTTCATTATATCGAAAGACTAGTTTTTTGATTGCAATACGTTTGGTGAAAGACGGATTAATAGATGCTAATGAGATAGTTGCATAAACAATGGCATAGTCAGACAAGTCTTCATCAACTTTTACTACAGTTTGGTCAATAAGGTCAGGAGTTAATGAAAAGTACATGAAGATGTGGTCTATTGTAGAGCTTTCAGTGCTAATTTCATATATAATGAGATCATCCTTCGATTTTGAATTCTTGACGAGGTTAAAATTATTGATCATGTGGAGATTATCAAGTGAAGTGAAAAAGGCTTTCGAGTTTGAAAGATTGGAGGGGCATGACGGATCAGCGTTAAAGTCGTTCAGAATTATTGTAAGGAAGTCCTTTTGGTATGCATCGTTTAATAAATCTAAAGCTTTTTTGTAAGTTTTTTCATGTAATGTTTTGTCAGAACTGGAAATATAAATGTTAATGATACGAAGTTTTTGTTTGTTTTTAAATTGAAAATCTATTGAGTATATGCGATGAAAGAAGGAGGAGTGGTGAAAAACATGATCAGCCAGGTGTTTTTTAATTAGAGAGCCAACTCCGAAACCCATACTTTGTGTTAAGGGGTCAGTATTAAAAAAAGGGACGAATTTATTTGAACAAATGAGTTTTAAGGAGTGTGTGTGGGATGGTTTATTAAAATTTGTTTCTTGTAAGGCGATGACGTCTAAGTGATAAAAAGAGTATAAATTAAAAAGGATTTATTGTTTATGTGTTAAAGTAAAAGAACGAGTATTGTGGGTGGTGATATTAAAAGTGATAGGTACCGTTTCTATATTCGGTGGTTGTAATATCATAATTATTTAAAGAAAAGTTCTGAGGCAGGAACCTCTGTGCCATCTTCTAAGGAGTAAATAGCGCCAGGCATGTTAAGTTTAGGAATTGGAATTATGTGTGAAGGGTGTGTGTCATCAAAGACCATGTGTTGAACGTTGGAAATGGCTTTGAGAGCGATGTTTAGTTTTTCAACCATAATTTTATTGTGCTTTCGTAGTTCTTCAGTTTCTGCATGTAGGATAGCGATATGTTTTTCTTGTTCGATGACTCTGGAGTCTGATGTATCTACTTTCAGTTCGTAAACAGTGTCTGTATCCATAGCACCTTTAGCTTTAGCTGCTTCATTAAGTGCAGTGGCTTTCTTTGGTGTAATAGTGAAAATGTTCAGATGCTTTTCCACTTCGTCGAGATGGTGCATTGAAAAAGTGAAGTCATTGTGAATAGTTGCGAGGGTTGCAGTGATGGCATCCAGTTGATTTAAAATTTTTTGTGTGTCTTAGTTCGTGTGTAGGTATTTTAGGTGATTAATGTGATGCATCAGTTTCGTCTATTTGATCAAATCATGATTTTCTTGCGTGAATTGAATCATCAAGCGAGATTTTGTCTTTCTGTGGTTTAGGTTCATTGGGTCTTGTTAAAGGAGTTTTAACCGGAGGTTTTACATCCTTAGTTCTATTAGCAAATGAGCATGGGTTTTTTGGGTCAAATATAGTTTTCTGATCGTGTACGAAAGTGACCTTTGGATGGGGTGCTGATGCTGAGTAGTTTTTAAACTACGCAGGCTTATACCGTTGATAGAGATTTTGTGTCTGTCTATCTTTAGGAGTTGATCTTTTCCGTTTACAGTTTCGTGAATTGTGTCTAAGAATGGAATAATGTACACATAAGTTGATATCTGGTACAGTCCAGATGAGTTTCCTGTTATCAAATTCAATAGGGTCTCCATTTTTGGCTACTTCAAGGTCGTGTTTATTGTTAAAATGCATGAATGCATATTGAAGATTTCTATAATTAGATCGAGCTTTGGGAATCACCCACGTAATTGCGTTAATTGCTTTTTTGATTGGTTCTAATTCTCTACTAGTGGTATCCTTGGGAAGATTTGTTAATTTTAAAGTAAATTGGTAGTGAGCTTTTACTTTATCATTTGTTATGGAGCAAACGTGCACTCTAACTATATCTTTCAAAACAAAAAGTTCAGCATGGGAATTGAAGAAAGACAAGTCTGTATTGACTACATACGAAATAGTTGCTTGTTACTAGAGATTTTTCGTCAGCATTGTACATTTAACAATCGTATTGAATCTGGCAAACGTGAATCAGATGATCTGCTCTGATGTTGAGATCAGAATCTCTGTGACCTTGATCGACAGACTCAGATTGAATTTGAATGGGGCAGGTGTAACAAGGGGTATAAACGTAACAGTATCCATATTGGGAAGTTTAGCAGCCATGGCATGATTGGCGTCATCTCGAGTTGTAAAGCCTAATCAGACTATTTTCAACGTTTTGTTAGTTGGGTCAGGTTTAATGAATGCACCAATGAATAAGGGTGCTGACATATATTAGCTAATATAATTTTAATATAAGCGTTTACCCCCACCCCCAGATAAGATGATCATGTGCTTTCGATCATTTGCCTTTTTTAGATTCATAAATTAAAAGTTAATCAAGAAACACAAATGATAAAAAAATAAAATTTCAATTCGTAAAATTTTAAATTAAATTTTTTTTT
>CAJVPP010002639.1:0-14049 GCA_910592005.1 Funneliformis mosseae
GTTCGTAGCTATGCAGGAAAAAAAAATTGACTCAATTTTATGCATTAGATCACAAGTTATAATCGGCAAAAATTACGTCAATTAGTATAACGAAAATCACGTGGTCCAATACTTTTGACCGGGGAGTGTAGGTTTGAATTTATCTTTTAAAAAATTTTCCGTTTATTATTTACGACTGGTCACTGACAAGTTATCTTTTGTACAGAGGGGAAGTAGAAACCAATCAAACAAAACTCAAAGGATTGAAACTCGTCAATATAAGAAACGCGTTAACATCGGGTGTTCCCAAAACGGGATATACTCTATCAATGTAAATGCTACTATTTTAGAAGTAGGGTTCTTAGAGGTTGTTGGCAACACCCTTTATACTGATATCAAAAAATTAAGCGAAGATACCGAAAAGTGTTTAAGTGTATGCAAATTTCTATTCATTACCAACGTTAATATTATATATCACGTGGAGCAACAGAACAAGAAGTATCTTCTATAGAGTCATATAGAATTGTTGTCTATCATAAGTAACAGAGATCTGGCCCATAAATTTTATTAAAGTTTATTAAGCCTTATATTTTCTTTATCAATCTTAGAGCGAAAGTTTACATTTTATGTAATGCATCAAACAAATGGAGGTTTACATGTTGTTGATGTTTTAACAGAATTTAGTATTCCAAGTACTAAGGATCAATTGTATGTCTTAAAAGAAATTATCGAAAATGTTTATTTGTTTAAGGTATAAATTTTGACAGCTTTTGATGTACAGTGAAACTTCCATAAGTGCACCCTCTATAAATACACACTCCATGTAAATTCTCTTTAAATGCACAGTAGGCTTTGGTTCCAACTCATAAGAGCTCTTAATATTTTATTCTCTATAAATGCACACCCTCTCTAATTACATATTCTGCTATTTTTTATTATGGTCCCAAGGGGAGTACACTTATGGGGGTATCACTGTATTATTTTTATGTATTCCATACTTATTTTACTTTTTTTGGCATGATAGAGTTGAATAATGGATTATTACCTTGCAGTACAGAAGATCATTCCCTTAACTAAAACTCACGTTGGTATAAGTGAATCTCCTGTTAATACATCACCCTTTAAAGCTTCAAGGATTTATGACGCTTTGAAAATTCTGAATAATATTTCTGTAGTAAATCAGATTATGAAAAATACTGTATAGAATCTTTCATGTGCTTAGGAACTCCATTTAATATAGATCTGAGTGTATCATATTTTTCACATATAATTAATAAAGCATCCAAATAAGTTTGTTTTGCTTATATCAGGCTTATGATATTTTAACATGTTGTCAGTGTAGATCAGAAAAAAAGGTTTATATGTATTGAGATAATAAATTTTCTTGGCAATAAATCTGCATTAATAAAACAATATTATCACAAATTGGTAATCCCAAAATTTTATTAAATTCTAACATTCTGAAGAAAAATCACATTACTTTGATCGTTCCCTAAGAATGGTTTTCACACCTAAAAATTTATATCATCTGATCATGAACTATACAAGTAAAACTATTGCATCTGCCTCTTTCAACGATGCAGATTTTCAGAAAAAGTAGAAAATCTTTTTTTGTATTAGTGAAAAGGCAACTCAATTTATTTTCACATGATATGTCATATTCCACCAAAACTGGAACTTTATGCTATGTGAAAAAAATCAGCATTTACAAGTACTGTTTAATAGAAAAAGTAACAATTCTATTGCATATGACTTTACTGAGTTCTGTATATTCGCTTATCCATACTTTATTGACATTGAGAATGGTCGTAATGTATACATTCACAAAATATTATATAGTCCTGACTCTGAAGATAGTGAGCATAGTTCTAGTAAAATGGTAGTAACTATTTCAACCCCCAAAAATTCATAGAATAGAGATTCAATTACATGTATTTTTATTAAGTTATATTATTAATAAAGCGAGTGCATCAGATAATAAAATTTTTTCTTAGCAAATTTTAGTTACGTGTTTTTATTTTTGAATATTAATATATTAATACTATATTATATAAGCATGCAATCTGAAATAGATGGTCCTAGTGAGACTGATTCGTTGAAACAATGTATTAGTAAGCTTAAAGTCAAAATTATAAAATTGAAAGATAAGCAGTCCCAAAGGACCAATAAAAAATTTATTATCTATACTGTAAAAATGTAATCCTGTATTAATGCTGACCGGCAAAAGTGATTAGCATTAGAACTTATAACATACATATGATTTAATCGAAGTTGTATTACTAGCAGATCTCTTATGATATTGATGCATAAATTATTTTTAATGCTATATCTAATATCAGGGTGAATTTCTTTCGTGTAAACTTTTTACGTAAAAATATATCTAATAAAATGTTCCATTCTGACTATAAATACATTATCGATAGACTACTAAAAATCTTATCAAGAGAGCTTGCCAGAGACTCTTACACCATTCTAAAGATTCTATCCTATTAGAATCTATTTTTGAGAAGTTTGAACAAATTGAATATTATTTGAAATACACATTAGAGGTTTATAATAATTCATTAAATAGAAAATAACATAATAAATTTATAGCTCAAGAAAAAATATCATGACTTCGAAGCTGACTAGAATGTAATATATTCCAATATTACCACATATATTTGTTATAAATAGTGGTATCTAAACTGATAAATTTGCTTATGATCATGAGGAAGAAAACAATCAGCAAGTTATAAATGAACTTAAAGTATTAATCCAATATCTACTCAATTATAATAGATAAACTTTCAGGAAATTTATGCAAGATATAGAAAGGGAATATAGAGAGCAGATTAGTGCAAATAAGAAATTGCGATATGAAAATAAGGATCTGAAGATGCAATTGCAGGAGGTAGAAAAAAGCTAGTATTTATGAAATCAGATTCTTTTCATTAGTTGAGGGTACTTTTTTCCTTATATTTCTGTAAAGTAAGATCCTGGTTAAGATCACGCATTTTTTAAGGATTTATATAAATCAAAAGTTCATCTATTCTCTTTTATAATCACGAAAAAAAAATGTCATTTTGCAGATCTCATTCAAGGCAAAGAAGAACATGTGAAGAACATAAAGCTGAGCTGAAGGAGGAGAGCTATCACCTTCATAGTAGATTACAGATAGAAGTTGATACTAATCACCAGAATAAGAGACAAATTAATCAACTAAAAAAGAATTATACTTAATATGAAAAAAAATCTAAAATCTTAATAGAGAAATAGAGTGTCTCAAAAATGCTTCAGAAAAAGAGATAGTAAAGTTGAAATCTGAAATATTCAGCCTAAAAAGTCGGCTATATCAAGCTAGAAAGGATGTGCAAGATAAAAAAGTATATTCCTATCTTAGAAAGTAGTTGGTAGAATTTGAGAAGCAGGTTGAAAATTTGCGATATAGAATTAAAATTATCTCATCACAGAAAAATTTACCAGAGCGAGAGAATTTTTTGAACTTATATAATTCTAATGATAATATAGTCACAGTCACTAGCTAGCAAATTCTATAGATAGCTATATAGATAATAGAACAGCGACTAGAGATATTCTGATAGATTAAATAAAAAGGATAATAAGACAAATTCGCAGAAAGAGAATAATTTGCATCAGGATTTAGTCTATGAATAACGAAAGTATTATGATGTAAAGGCTGAGCAAAATCTTGCTATTACGTGAAAAAATTTTACTGAAGGAGCAATAAATAGGATTGTTAGTGATCTTTAGCAATTGCGGGTTAATGCTCAAAATCAAATAAATAAAATAATAAGTAATATAGCAAGAAAGCAAATCCATATAGGTATGCTAGTATAAGAAAAATTTGCCTTACAATTACTGTATCAGCAAAATGCTTATCACTTACAGTAAAGTAAAGAGAATATAGATTTATTAGAGTATAATCACGATAAGCTCTATGAATGATATAAGAAATGGAAAAATAAGATATGTGATGCTCAGCTGAATATTTTAAATTTGCAAAAACAAATTTTGACGTTATAAAATAATCTACCCAATCAAATAAACATGACTTTATCTGAAGGATTTATAATACCTGAATTATATAGCTTTGAATAAGATTATAAAAAGTATGTAGATGATTTTATAGCATATATTTATTTAGCAGGTATGCAGAACCAGTTGCGATAAATGCTAGAGATAGTGTTCTTATTATTCTTACAAGAATTCAATCTGAGTAAAGGTTACATCGCATTAAAAAACACTTTCTATCTGCTGATAGATATTTGAGAATGCTTAAAATTAAAACATTAAAACAAGAAATACATAAAAGTATACCATTTTTCTGGGCAAAAATTCAAAAGTATGAAAATCAATTAGACTATTTTTGCGCAAAAGAAAACAAATTTTATATCTGAAATAAGATATAATATATTAAATGATATCATTATGATTGGTCATCACAAATCTATTAATGATATTCTTGATAATTTGAAAGAAATAGAATTATGTTATGGGATATTAGAGCTATTATCATTATATTCTAATTATTCATCAGCCTATCTTACCATTTCAATATCATATCTCAATAACAAGGAATTTCTTTGGCAGATATACAAAAAATATTTCAAGACGCATTAGCACAACAAAAACTAAAAACCAGACTTAATAAAGAAAGTTACAGAATTACAATCTCAAATGACTTAAAAAGCACAAATACTTATTTCTTAAACTGTTGAATCAGTTAGACAGTCAAAAGGTTCACCATCTATATTAAAGACAGAGGAAGATCTCAAAAATTATTATGTAGCTGAATACTTAAAAGAAATAGGTTTACTTAATAAGAAAGATTTAAACTCTGATTATCCTATAAAATCTTTTTAAAGACCTCGTCTATAGAGAAGCAATAACTCTATTAAATTTGATAAGATTGAAGAAGAACTTGATAAAACTCGTGATGCAGTAAACCAATTAACCAATCAATTTAAGAAACTAAATATACGTAAATGTGATATTTATAGAGAAACTGGTTATAGTAAAACAGTTATCCCAATAGACAAATAGCACAATCTAATTTTAATTAGTCTTATTTTAAATCTATCATACCTATAAATTTTCAAAATACACCTTCAGATTCTGATAATGATAAAGATAATAGTGATAGTTATGATAAAGTAGATAATGTATAGTATTATACATCAGAAAAAAAATAACTATTACTAAATGATAAATTACTTCTAGAGTCCAGTCAGTTGAAAATATATGATAAATTATTTTTAAAACTTTTATTGGCAATGTGAAAAATGTGTTAGTTTTATACAGTTCAGAAGAAAGAATCAAAATCAGATAAGTGATTTTCATTATTACAATATCTGAATGCTAAAATAGATGATTTAATTATCTCTAATTCTTTTTTAAATAATGCGAGTGAGTTTGGAAAGTGAATGATATAACAATTAATACTCTTGGATGAAAAGCTGATAAGCTATCTAACTTTACAATAAAAGGTAACTCTAAAAATATTACTGAATCATTAGGATGGTTTACAGATGTGCCAGTGAGTATAAAAGATAAAGATAGTAAGACTGTTACAGTTACTAAAAATTTTATTCGTATTAATAATGGTGAACCTGAAGCAATATTATATTTAGATATGATATAGATTCAAAAAGTTCAAGATATTCTTGACTTGAATAAAAACCAATTCTGAATGAAGTTATATAGGAAGACTTATACTATTCTGACGTATAGCAAGGCTCCAGTAGCTAAAGATCTATCAAAAGAGAAGCAGAACCAAGTATCTAATTTCTCTAATCCAACTAATGAAGACTTAAAAAAAGTGTGAAAAGCTTAAAAGACACCTCCTGAAAACTAAAAAATAGCTTGATATAGCATTAAATGCAGGTAATATTCTTACGAAAAAATACTCATAACTTATGAAAAAAAAATCAGATGTATGATATTAGAAAATTAATTATTTAAAATATAGTACTAACCTTTTTTTTTTGACTAACTTTATCTTTTCGCCTATTAGTTACTGTATTCAAATTATTAGAATTTATATGGGAATTTGGATCATTCTCATCATCTGCATGATGCTTTATATGAATAATCTTATCTTCTTATATGTTAGTAGAAAAGAAAGTATCATATGAAGATTTCTGATTATTTTCTAAAATCTGGTCAGAGACGTTAATAGATTCTATATTTCTATACAATTTCTCAGTAGATTCAGGAGACCTCTGATTATTAATTATTTTTTGATATATTGTTGATCTTATACACATAATATGTTGAGCATTTGAAATATTATTCTAAGCATTTCTAATTTTTTCGATAGCTTCAAATGATAAGCGTCAAGCATTTGATTTAAGAAATTTACAAGTATAGGTTATTTGTTTTTTGCTCATAGTTTACTAGTAATAAATCTGTATAATACTAATAAAAAATTTATAGAAAATTTATTCGAAATTTATTTGATATTAGTCTGATATTGGTTTAGTATTGATTTATTATATATATGTAGTTCGCTTTCTTTATAATGTAATATGCTATAATCATGATTCAAATAAAAAATTAGTTTAAGATATACTGTATATGTTTCAAATATTATATTTGTTTAAAACTAATTTGTTATTAATTGTTTATTAGTTTTTTATTAGTTTGATATTAGTTTAATTCTAAACTCCCTTTTTTATATTTAAAGAAAAAAATATACATATGTTATTTTACACTAATAACTTTACCAAAAATTTGTAAGAATATGTTTTGAAAAAAAATCATAAAACTTTACCTTTAAATAAATTCATATAGCAAATATACATATGCTAAATGAAATAAATAATAGGGTACCCTTAGTATCTAGTAATAAACTTGAAGATTTGCTATTTAATTAATATCTATCTAGCTGAATTAAGCTTAAGAACTAACTTGCTTGTGTTAAACATGATTTAGATATTACTTTAAGCTTAGGTATTTAACTTGGTACTAGAAACACTCTCTTGATAAAAAATAATAAGAGTTTTTCAGAACGCATATGCCAGCTTGAAAATAAGGTGAGAGAACTCAAAAATCAGATCATCTATAAAGATATTTCTTTTACAAAAGCTGAGAATGAGATCACTACAAAATTAGAAGAGATACAAGCTTTTCAATCAGAAATAAAAGAGTTAGAAATGAAGTATTTTTAACTTAGAAAGATTTTTTAAAAATTGATCCTTTTAGATGAGAATTAATGCAGTTAAGGCAAAATATTGAGCTAAAGAATATTAACTTAGATCTAAAGAAAGATGAATTAAGCGATAAAAAGAGTATATTAATACAGTTAAGGGATGAATTAACCTTAATACAAATAGAATTGATAGATAAAAAAGAAGAATTAATGCAAATGAGAAATAATTTATTTTTAATACAAAAGACATTATTAGAAAAAGAGATCCTTCTTCAAGAAACTAATACTCATTTAGTCAAGCAAAAATATCTAATAAATTTGAAGTGTTTAGAGGTATTAAAAGACAGGAGAATGGTAATTAATGCTCTGAACAGTTCGGTTTAGTCTGAATTATAAGCCAATCTGAAACTGAACTGAATTGTAAACTGGTAAAATCTGAACTGAACTGAAAATTTTGGATTAATTCAAAATTTTAGATCGTTTGAAATGATAACTTCAATCGTTCCAAATGAACGATAATTTAATCGTTCTAATTGAACGATAATTTAATCATTCTAATTGAACGATTCTATTATCGTTCGTTTAGAATGATATTTTGATCGTTCTAATCGAATGATTCTTTTATCATTCGTTTAGAATGATAATTTAATCGTTCCAATTGAATGATTTTCTTATCATTCGTTTAGAACGATATTTTGATCGTTCTAATTGAATGATTTTCTTATCATTCGTTTAGAATGATAATTTCATCGTTTCAATTGAACGATTCTATTATCGTTCGTTTAAAACGATATTTTGATCATTCCAATTGAATGATATTTTGATCATTTCAATTGAACGATTTTCTTATCGTTCGATTGAAACGATAATTTCATTGTTCCAATTGAATGATTTTTTATCATTTGTTTGGAACGATAAATTTAATCGTTCCAAATGATCCAAAATTTTGGATTAATCCGAAATTTTTGGTTCAGTTCAGATTTTTTTCAGTTCGGATTAGATTTATAATCTGAAAAAAATCCAAACTAAACTGAAATTTTCAGATTGAATTTTTTGCAATCTGAAACTGAACTGAAGTTGATCTGAACCGAAAATTTTCAGATTAATCCAAACCATTTGGAACTTTAATGGTAATGAAATCACTAGTCCTGAAATAACCTTAGTATCACCTTATTCCTTATTTTTTTCAGCATGCAATCATCTTCATAATAGTATTACTAATTATATACATCTTATGATACATATTCTCTCGTCTATATTCATCTTATAATGAAGAAAAAATATTCTGAAACATAAAATACCCTTAAATAGAAATCAAGATTATGCATTTTTAATTTGATACGCAAAAGAACCAAAAGACAAGACTACCTTCTATGAAACTTTGTCTTTTAAATATAAATAAAGTTACAAAACATGAATTATCCTGAATTCAGCTATCTTTTAAAGGTTTGTCTCATCTAAATCTAATTGATAAGGGATCATCAGATGGTTTTTGGATATCATAATCACAAAGTATTTTTTATTACCTCATAAATTTTTTTTGCTAGAAGCTCATAATCATCATGTATATCTTTAAAAATTCACTTTATACTATCTAATATTTTACATCTATAATATAATAAAATATATTTAAGATTTATGTGTATATTTAGATAAGTTTCATAAAAATGTTGGGCTATATAAATTGAGCTAATTCTATCATTTCTGTCTGATCTAAAGAAAAGAACAATTTTTAGTTGAGTTGCTAAAGGTTTTCAAGCAAGATCATCAAAAACTATAACAGTAAATTGATCAGTTCTTTGAAAGATAAAATATCAGATAACTCTTTAGATGCAATTAGCTTGAATCTCACATTTTCATACTATGGAGCTTGCTTATCTATGGCTATAAATTCATAAAAATATTGTACTGCCTTCCATAATTCTTCATCTTGGTATTATGTAATAACAATTAGATCATCACACAGAATATACCTTTCATAAAAATTTCTGCTTCCACCTTTAATATTTTATGATTATGCTTTTTACCAGATATTTATGAATATATTTTTAGATATTTACTTTCTAGAAGCAAATATATTACTATGCTTATCTTTTTAAACTTAGAGGTTCTCACAACTAGTAGTCTAAATAGATATTTAGAAGTGAATAGATTCTGTTTTTCAAAGGTATAGTTTCATCTAATTTGTATAGTTTGTAATACTCCATAGTATTTTAAAAAGTAAGATAATTATTTAAGAAATATATTTTATTAACCATAAGGAAAAAAAAGCATCTTAGCTAATGAATAAAATTTAACTTTATAGATACTAACTTTTTTTTATAATTATAAAAAAATTGGAATGGAAGAACTGGTTATTTATATCGATCCTCAAAAGTTTGAGACTAAATCAACTCATAGCAAAACAAAAGCTTACAATTTTTATTAATCCTAGAAAACTCATTATTTAGACTGACATTTTACTTTACAGAAGCTATATTATCATCTTAAGGGTCTTTATCAAAATGTTAAAGGATTGTAGGATACTTGTAAAAAGGTTAGTTACAATTTTTTATTTATTAATGTAAAAAAATAGCTTGACAACAAGTGATATATCAAATCTTTCGACCTTCACTAAGCATATTCCTTATGCAAGCTATTTAAAAATCACAAAGCTAAATACTATACATCAGTGAGACTTGATTGAGATACCATATGATAAATATAAAGATACAAATTTGCTAAATGATAGTATGATATATTACTATGTACTATTAATTATTGACTGCGTAATAAGATATAAAGATTTCATTTTTTAACATCAAAAAGCAGTGAAATTGCAGAAGCTTTTAAAAGTATATATGATAATCCTGATAATCTGTTTATTTAGCCTCATAAATCCTAAAATGATAAAGGTTGTGAATTCATAGGAAGCGTAATATTACTAATAGGTAAATATAACATTAAAATTTAAAAAATTAAGGCTAATTTTAGACACAGAAGCTTGGCTATTCTTGACAATTATGACAGATATTTTTCTAGAAGAGTTTTTAAAAACTAATATATAGTAGAACTTCTCTTACCTACTAGTGAACGCTGTTAACTCTACGCTCAACCTTTGAACTTAGGGTAACTATGACTTAATAATAGGGAGTAATATGCAGGAAACTACTAAATTACTGTGAAATAAGTCCTATCACAATCAACCTTAGGTTTATACCTTTAGACGAGTAAATAACTTTAACAACTTGTAAACATGATAAACACGATTGACACATTAAAGGATTTTTAATATGTGTAGTTTAGAAAGAGATTTCTTTATTATAGAGATTTGTATCCTTAGCAATCCTTAACCTTAGATTCTAAGTCTTGAACTCAAACTATTGAGTTTACCTGTTATCTCTGCCCTTTTATGAGAACAAGTTTTCATCCTATTTATACAAAAATACAATTATAAGAATTTACTATCTAACGCTAAACTATTTTATAACGCTAAGATAAATATAAAAGATAAATTATAATTTAACGATAATACTAATATAATAAATAATAGTAATAAAATATAAGAATAAAATAAATAAAATAAAATGTTTAACTAAATTAAAAATGTTAATGATGTTAATAACATTAATCATTCGTCAATCTTTGTAATGCAGTAGGATTGACTTCATATAGTATTAACGCTGTAGAGAATATGAACGATTTGCAAGAAGAATTGTTAATAATATAAGTGATATTCCTACTTGATTAATTAGAATGAACCCTAATGATGCTACAAAGCTTGAGTAGATATATTCCAAACCATCAGTAAAATATAATCGCCTAATAGGTATTAATGAACTACAGCTACCAAAGGGTACTACTATCTGATTTTTGCTTACTCCTGAAGAGTAGAAAAATGATCCTTTTAAATAATGCAGAATAACAGATCTGATATAGTTTTCTAACCTATATAAGATTCAGAGAATTGTTGTTAGAAAGAATCTTCTAATACCTATTTTATATTATTTTGATAAATCAGTGTCTCAATGACTTTTCATAAGAGAACAGTTAATGCATATTAAGGAAAAACTTATGTTATCTCCTAGATAGGTATTAGGAGATAACCAAATGTATACAAGGCACTCCTTATAAAAATTTTTAAGTTTATTATATAGTAGAATATAGTTATAAGAATTACTCCTATAGTGCTTTCTTTTTCAATCATGTTAGATTTATACGTTTAAATTCATCTGCTCTTGTAGGTAAAAAAAAGAGATAATTTAGTAATGTTAATTACCACTATATTCAAAGGCTAAGCCTAATTCTTAATTATAACTATCTAGATATAATCCCTCCAAGAATTTAGGCTTTCAGAGTAGAAATTTTTTATGTAATAAATCCTCAAATATATACCAGCATGTTTTTTCTAATACATTAGAATAAATGTTATATCATCTATAATTTTATTTCATATTTTTATATAGCGCCTCCTATTGATGACCTTTTTTACATGACCATAAATATATATTATGATTAACTTTGTTTAAGCATCTTCCTTCACATCTCTGAACATATGCTAGAGCTTTAGTGTTAATTTCATCTTGCATTTTATAGATATAATAGAATATCATATACAGAAAATTGTAGTAGTGATTACTAACTTTAGACTAATTTGATCAGAAGAATCAATCTGAATATATATAAATCTAAGAAAGTAAAATTAAACTTAATCACTACTATTGCATAAGTAAAAAATATGTATTATCAGTATTTTTAGCGAGAAGTGACACTTTCAGCTAAAATAATACAGCTTAATAATCTTGTCTATATATTCGCTCTTTTTATGTATTATTAATATCATCAAGTAGATCAATATCTTTAACAATTTTTTTGTCTATTTATAAAGATTTTACCATTGTATATGAAATTTATTTCATAAAATAGAAGACTTAATAAGACAGGAAAGAATTCTAATAAGATTATTTATATAGAATTTGATTACTGCATAAATATTTACAATTTTTCTTTTGCTGTAATCCAATCATAATATGAAATATAAAGAACTATATGAATACAGATTATTTCTTATTTACTTCAGTCTAATTAATATTTTATAAAATCAAAATCTTTACAAAGTTCCCTTTTTTTTACTTTAAAATAACTTAAATACTTTAAAATTTCACAGATAATTTACAGTAAAACAGGAATATAGTATATCTTTAATCTTAAGATTACTAAAAAATTAATTCAAACAGTTCAGAACAAACAAATGGGTGAGATTCAGCTTTTTTTACATAAGAAGTATGGTATATATATAAGAAATTAGTATAAAATAATAAAGAAACTTGGAAAGTTTAAAATAAAAAATGTAATATGTATAACTTAAAAATAAAATAAAAAAAGTATAAACCATTTTAGCCTCTAATCAGATTACTAACATGAATATGCAATAAATATATTAAATAATACTCCAAAACAATTGATTCAAAGATATCCTAAAGTAGTAATTATACAGAAACAGGGTCTAAAAACTAAAAACATGTAAAATTTTGATGATCTAGATGTACAGAATTATATAGAAAATTTTGCATATCTGGGTTACCAGATGATAGATAAAAAAGAAATCAGAAAGGCAAAAAGATTTAGGAAAATATAAGAAAAGTGCATGAAAAGAGTATGACCAGATCTTATTCAGCACTTTGTATCTTATCTTCAGCAATCAAAAGGATTATAAAAGGCAGGATTGTGCATCTGAGTTACTAATTCAGCACTTTGTATTTTATCTTTGATAATCAAAGAATTATAAAATACAGGATTGCATATCTAGGTCACTAATTTAGCATTTTGTATCTCATTCTTAGCAATCAAAAGGATTACAAAAGATAGGATAACAAGAATGGCATAATATTGGCACTTTTGTGCCTCACCTAACAATCAAAAGGTGAGTGAATAGATTGCAATATATCTTTAACAAATAGATAGATTGCAAATTCAGCACTTTGTTTCTCATTCGCAATTAAATAGATATCTCTAAACCTCTAATTAACTACTATCATAAATATAACGAGAAGGTAATAGAGAAGAGCTTGCAACCTAAAATGCAGTAAGATGCAGAAAATTAGCGATCATTCTAGCTAGTACATAAATTCAGCCAATACTATTTTATAATTTTAGTCAAATCTTTAGATGCAATAATTCAATTATATTAACTCCCTACTAGTTCTATAATAGCTCTAGAATACTACCAAGTTACTATCATAAAGCTAATTTCCAAAGATCAACTAAAAATTATACTATAGTGTTAGTTAAAATCTAATCCATAAATTAATTGCGCTACTCAATCACAACATAATTTTTAGTAATAAATGTTGACCTAATATCTTGATCACAAAAAGACCACAAAGTAATAAAAACAAGCAGATAGCTAGAAGGAAATAAAAAGAGAACAGAGTAATAAAATCAAGCAAATATCTACAAAGTAATAAAAAAGCTATAAAGCAATAAAATCAAATGGATAGCAATAAAATAATAATAAGGTCACAGAACACTAAAAATAGTAATTAAGTAATATTATACTTATAATTAGATAACATTATAGCATAACTGGATAACATTCTTATAAGAGTGTTATCCAGTAGTTTGTATAAAAATATTTATTATTAAATTTCTTTTTTTTAAACTTTTTAAATAATATACAATCACATCTCAATATAATGAAGTTGCCAATCTGGCTAATCAGAACTTCATTATAAGAATCTTCATTAACGCTATAATGAATTATACAGAATGTATAATGAATAATTTGTTATAGCGTTAACAAATTATTCGTTATAGTAAATGATTACTGATTTCATTACACAAATATAATTTTACTATTTTCAGAAATATTTTCATGTTATTAATTGTTGAACGACAGTTTTATTAATTTACTTAAATTTTTTTTTTAAAAAAATTTA
>CAJVPP010002640.1:0-14036 GCA_910592005.1 Funneliformis mosseae
TGCCGCAGCGAATTCGGGCTGTGATTGAAGCAAATTGAGGTCCGACCAAGTACTAATTATTTATTACTAAATGTGTATCATATCGTACTTTAATAAATATATTAATAAATATTATTTATTAAAATTTAAAAATTCCAAGTTTTATATTGAGCCAAAAAATGTCCGGAGACTTTTGGCGGGGGTCTGTATGTCTACAATGAAAAATAAAGCAGACTTGATAACTAAAAATAGATAAAAGCAGCATAGGTTGTACAAAATTTTACAACAGTTGTACACAACCTACCGAAATTGCAGTTTTTGGTTTGCTCAATTAATCCTTATTGAAATTTAATAGAATATAAATTTGGTGACTATAAAATTACAATAACAAATAAAGAGATCTTAATTTTTCATTATGTAGTACTTACAAAAACGTACATATCAAATTCTGTATTTCCTATAAAAGTTGAAGATTCTCGCCATTATTATTGTTGCAACTTTCTATTCAAGTTTTTTTTTATAATCGGATGCCAATCTTTTCTTAAAAATTCATTTATGGCGTAACTTGTATTTCACTCGTACAATAGCCCAATCAGATCTTTAAAATCTGCAATGTAACAAAGCTAAAGTTGCATTGTAAACTTTCGTGTAACAACTTTTAATTCTTTCGTTTAAGTGCAAACATGTCAAAGAAAAATTCCATATATATCATATTGTGGTTTTCAATTCAATTATTAAGTGAAGTAAACTGTCAAACGACTCCTATTAATCCATTAGAACGAAGCAGCCACACCGCTACACTTATTGATAGTAAACTATATTTCTTAGGCGGTCGAAATGATAAGAAAATTGGAAGTATTAAAAGTGAATTTGTTTATCTTGACGTCTCTGTTCCATTTAATACTCAAAATATAATATTGCATGACTTAACAAGCATTAATACAGTTCCATCACATTATTCTGCTGCATCCGTTAAAGGTGGTGCAAATAATAAAACTTTGTTTTTATATGGAGGAATACCTTATAAAAGTAATGAAGTAACAATGTCTTTAGTTTATACATTTGATACTCAAAGTTATTCATGGAGTATTCCAAATATTACAGTTGACAATGTAATTAGAAAAGAAAATTTAAAAGGCATCGTTGATGATAATGGGAAATTTTATTTATTTGGTGGACGATTTAATAACACTATTCTAAATGACATGCTTATATTAGATACAATAAGTTTGAAATGGGATATAGGAAGTTCAATTAATGCGCCTTCTCCAAGATGTGTTTATGGCGCTGTTTACGTCTCAAAGCATTACATTGTTTATTTAGGTGGTTATTATGGCACATCCAATATTGATGGAGTATCTTTATCATTGAAAGAGGTGAATTATTAAAAAATTCATCAAAATTATAAAATTTAAAATTTAAATTTTTATTTAACAATTAATTAACCATTAGATTTACTACTATGACATGGTTGGTAATAGGTGGCTTACAAGGGTATGTACAGTATATTGATTCTATAATATTGTTATTTGTATAGATTTTACCTATTTATATTTGATTTAATCAGGTTACTACTGGTATAATTCCTTCTGATAGAGATGCTTTTTCTGCTGTTCTTGGTAAGTTTTATTAATAATTATAAATATAATTTTTCGAACTTCAATTAATTATTGTATTATTCTGATTGTTAATAAAGGATTGGATGAACAACAGGTGATTATTTTTGGAGGAACAAATGCTCTTAATAATATCAAACCTCAGGATACTCTTTATGTATTAAATTTATTAAATTATGAATGGAGCATTCCAAAAGTTTCCGGAACAATTCCGGGTTCCAGATATTGGCATGAAGCAAATGTAATTGGCAGATATATGGTTATATCATTTGGTAAATAAATTTTTTTTTTTTTTGTTATTCATTTATTATACACGATATAAATTTATTATAATTATATATGCAATAGGTTTTGGTTATGACTATAATGTTGATAATGATATATTATTACTTGATATAAGTAATAATGAAGAATATATATGGACAAACTATTTCGATCCTTCAAAAACAAAATCAAATGATCCCACTCCACCAACTGAATCAAAGGATCAATCCGCTACTGGCGCACCATTATCTGTTATAATTGGTGTAACTATAGGTACATGTGTCGTTGTTATTTCTCTATTACATGGAGGCTATTACCTGTATAAATGGCTTAAAAATAAAACGGAAAATATAAGAGCAATACCAACTCCTGGAAGTGCAGGTGATAACAACTTTAATCATGAAGCTTTAGAAATTCCTACCAGAAGTGTCTATAATCATGGCCAAGAAATAATTCCAACACAAGAAAACTCTTATTATTATGGATTGCAATCGTCATCGATACCAAGAAACTACTAGTCAACTGTGCTTATGATAAAACATTCATCATCAATACAAAACATTTGCTTAGATTATATTCATGTTTTTAAAAAAGTATTTACATCAGTAAATATGCTATTTTTTTTTTTTTTTTTGTTATTTTTTGACCATATGAAGATAAATTAAGATTTGCTGGAATGTTAAAATTTCATTATTTTTTTAAAAAAAAATAAATAAATAAAAGATATGATGTTTTATTATAATGTATAAATTTCTTGTAAAAGTTATTTTAAATTACAATAAAGTTAACCGGTTGGTTTCGGGATGAAACATTTTGAGAATAATGAACTGATGAATAAGCTTAGACTGGACGAAAAAATTCTTGGAATAGTACTGTTAAATATGGTTCATATTTTGATAGCTAAAATTTTGAGAATATTTGAGTTAGGGATGCTAATGGTCACGGTAGTGACCGGTCATAACCGTGAGATATTCGGTCGGTCAAAGGCGGCTGACTTGAGACATTGACTTGTTGAGCAACTGGCAAATATGATTTAAATACTGGAAAAAAGTTTGTGTTAAATTAACAAAATCAACATTTTACTTTAATATTGTCTTTTTTCAAAATTTCAAAATTACAATATATAGATAATTAAAGTCCGCGATAATGCTGCGACACTTAATGAATGACAAAGTAGTTCTAAAAAAATGCCATGCTAGAATTGTTAAAGCAGAATCAAAATTATAATATTTGGCCAAATTATAACTTTCTACTAAACTATCAATTGATCGGTCAGCTGGTCGGCCTTTGACCGACCGTTACCATCCCTAATTCGAGCGAATGTAGTAAATTAAAATGAAAAGTCATGCGAATTACTATATATTATGTATCGATAAACGCTAAATATATTTAGTAATTCGTTTTATTATATCTCCAAGATTTATATAATAAACTAACATTGATTAAATAAAATTGTTTAAATTACAATTTGTAAGACGACAAAATTAAATCTTGTTTAAAAAATTATTAAGAACGAGGTAATAAAAAATTAATTTTGCTGTTACGGTTACTATTGTATGTATCCGTCCCAAATTTCGATAATTACAATATTTTCAGAAGCATTTGTACATAGTTATTGATATGGAACTTTAAAATTTCGAAATAATATAAAATAATCCAAGAATGGATAAAAAAAAAAAAATAATTCGAAACTTTTTTTTTTTCAAAAATAATTCGATTACCGATTTTCTTTATATAAAATTTCGAAGAAGGTATATCGTACTGTTACTTTAATTAACAAACATTTTGAAAACGAGTTAATGAGTTTTTGGCTTACGTTGTTGGTTTATTTACTAAAGATTGTGACGAAAAAATAATACGTTGTGCTTTTATATATAGTACTATTATCTTATATTCATCAATTTAAATAATAGTTTTATGCATAATGGAAAATATTTGACGTGGTTTATCTTCTATTAAGCGAAATTTACGCGATGCAATTTTTTTTGTTATAAACGAGAATAAAATTTCTGCTTAATTTTTCATGTGTTACATGAGGCTTGCATTTTCAACAGTCAAAAAAAAAATTCTGCCTATAAATGGTAAGACTTACATCATTTGTATATCAAGCTCATCTTTATGGCGTTTTTTGTATTTCTTGCGTAAGATGGCAAAGGATACAACATAAATTTCTGCAATGTAACAGAATAATAAACTACATATTCTGTTTATTTTGTAATTGTCTTAAAAACGCTATTATGTCAAAGACCAAAACCATTTATATAATATTGTGGCTTTTAATTCAATTATTAATTGAAGTAAATAGTCAAACGAACCCTTTTATTCCAATTCAACGATATGGTCACACTGCTACATTTATTGATAGTAAAATATATTTCTTAGGTGGTCGAGATGATGTAGATACCGACAGAAGTGGACGTGAATTTTTTTATCTTGAAGTCACTGGACCATTTAATACTCAAAATATATCATGGCATGACTTAACAAACATTAATACAGTTCCGGCACATCTTTCTGCAGCATCCGTCAAGGGTGGTACAAATAACAAAAACTTGTTTTTATATGGAGGAGTAGAATATTATAAAGCAACAATGTCTTTAGTTTATACATTTGATACTCTAAGTAATTCATGGAGTATTCCAAAAATTACAGGTGACAATGTTATTAGAAAAGATAACCTAAAAGGCATCGTTGATGATAAGGGGAAATTATATTTATTTGGTGGAAGATATAATGGGACTATTCTAAATGATATGCTTATATTAGATACAATAAGTTTGACCTGGAAAATAGGAAGTTCAATTAATGCGCCTTCTCCACGAGATGTTTATGGGGCGGTATACATCTCAAAGCAGTTCATTGTTTATTTAGGTGGTTATTATGCTACATCTAATATTGATGGTTTATCTTTATCATTGAAAGAGGTGAATAATTAAAAAATGCATCATTATAAAAAGTTAATTAATTGTTAAATCAAAATTTTAAATCTTTTAACTCCTAGATTTACTATTATGACATGATTGGTAATCTGTGGCTTACAAGGGTATGTTTATTGACTTTTTTGTTATTTTTTTTAGCAAAGATTTTACCTATCTAAAATTTATTTAAACAGGTCACTACTGGTACAATTCCTTCTGATAGAGATTCCTTTTCTGCCGTCCTTGGTAAGTTTTATTAAAAATAATCATTATATATTTTCAAACTTCAATTAATTATTGTATTATTCTAATTGTTAATAAAGGTTTGGATGGACAACAGGTGATAATTTTTGGAGGAACAAATACTCTTAATAATCTCAAACCTCAGGATGCTCTTTATGTATTAAATTTATTAAATTATGAATGGAGCATTCCAAAAGTTTCCGGAACAATTCCGGGTTCCAGATATTGGCATGAAGCAAATGTAATTGGCAGATATATGGTTATATCATTTGGTAAATAAATTTTTTTTTTTTCTTGTTTGTAATTTATTATATAAAATATAAATTTGTTATTATTATAAATTCAATAGGGTTTGGTTATGACAGTAATGTTGATAATGATATTTTATTACTTGATATTAGTAATAATGAAGAATATATATGGACAAATAATTTCGATCCAAATGATACAATTGTTTCTCCTCCTCCTTCTCCACCAAAAAAAAATTCATCAACATCTACTTCTATACCAGTTATGATTGGTATATCTGTAGGAACATGTGTCGTTGTTATTTCTCTATTATTTGGAGGCTTTTACTTGTATAAATGGCATAAAAATAAAACGGAAAATTCAAGAGCATTACCAACTCCTGGAAGTGCAAGTGATAATAATTTTTATCATGGAGCTTTAGCAATTCCTACCAGAACTGTCTATAATTATGGACAGGAAACAATACCAACACATGAAAATTCTTATTATTGACAACAATTGTCATCGATACGAAGAAACTAGACAACCGTTCTGATGATAAACATTCATCATTACAAAACTTTTGCTTGGAAATCTTATATTTCATGTTGTTAGATGTTAGACAAGAGTTATAGCATAAATATGCTATTTTGTCTTGTTTAGTTTTGAAACATTTGAATGTAAATTTATATTTGCTGTAATGTTTAAATTTCATATTATTATATTCTCTATATTTATTATTTAAAAATAAAAATATATATATGAGGTATTATTATGTATATTACTGTTCAAATTATTTCTTATAAAAAGTTATTTTAAATTATGATGAAGTTAACTGTTTTGTTTTAGATGAATGATACATTTTGAGAATTATGAACTGATGAATGAACTTAGACCAACAAAATTCTTGTCACCGTAATATTAACCATGGTTCATAGCTAAAATTTTGAGTATTTAAGATGATATTTGAGCGAGTATAGTTAAATTAAAGATGATGCAATATTAAAATCAATGCGTTTTATATATCGCAAAACGCAAAATTATATTTATTTCATTTTTATTAATTCGTTTTATGTCTCCAAGTTATATGTAAATTTTTTGTTGATGTTAAAATTATCGGAAAACTTTTTAAATTCATCAATATTTTCATTGATAAATATTATTTTCATTGATTAAATAAAATTTATTAAATTAAAAAATTAGTAAAATGACAAAAATAAATCCAGTTTAAAAATAGGTTTTTTTTTTTTTTACGCACACCGAACAAAGTATATAACCATGCATATTAAATTTTGTGTACGCCTTATAAATACTATATAGAGCACAATAAAATAACAAACTCTCTAAAACTCTCTGCAAATGTTTATCATGGCATATTGACATAAATATTATAAAGGAATGTTTTTGAGCAAATTTAGAATGTTTAGGATATTTAATATGCTTTCAGGCGAAGGCCTCTGGGCTCGAATTACAATAGTAATTCGAGTCATCAATCCTGTTTCTGTTTTTTTTCGATTAGGATTTGATAAACGTTATGCTCAATTCTGATTTCGGTTACCAGCAAAATTATATCTGAATCTAAATATCGTAGTATAAAATAGTTTTATTTGGATTATTTTTAATTGGGCAGGAAGGTTAACATGTCATTTACAATTAGTTCTTTGAAATTTCAAAGATCTGGTTTATATTCCTTGACAACTACATAAAATTGTTTGTTTCCTACGTTCATTTGCAATTTTTCTGAACTTCCTTTTCGAATAAAGAAAACCTTGTTGAAGTAACCACTGTTTCATATAGTCAAAAGCAGACTTCAAGGTAAAATGTTACGCCAAATTCCTTCATCATCACTGTAGTCACTATCTTCTGGAATATTGACAAATAGGTCTACAGGAAATATTCCTCACTAAACAAGAATCTGTATCATTCATTTTTATTGTTTAAAAACAGTTAGAGAAGAGAAAAGAGGAAACAATATGTATAAAGCGCCGTAATAAATTCTATAGTTATCACGTGTCGCGTTGGGGTGGTCAGTCAACTAATTAAATCAAAACTATATATGGTATCATATAAAAGTATATTATTGAATTTTTTTTTCCGCCGCATTAAGCTAGTATTAAGCTATAGTTACTATAATTTAAAATTTATCTTATAGTCTCTTACTAAATCGATGTATTTTTTATTCTTTAATAACTTTGAATCTTTCTTAAAATTCCCATTTCAACTTCTCCAAAAGTGTTCCAAACAATTGTCTCTTTTATGAAATAGCTCGCTCTTTTTTTAAAAAAAATATATCGCATCTCTACAATAATAAATTAATACTTTTTAGCATAACTGTGTAGGAAATTTTTTTTCATAAAGAATTTTCAAAAAACGCGGTATTTCAAGTTTCTTTATGATATATTCGTGTAAATCTTAAAATTACTTCAAAGCTAATATTACGCAAGTTATTAAATTTTAAGATTTCGGATATTTTAGTGGGGAAATGCCCCTATTACCTTGGCTTCATTTACCATTGGTTGTTTGTCACCTTGGTGAAAATAATGCTAGATCTGATTTTAAAAAACCTTGGATTAAGCCACCAATGGACTTAGAATTGCGGTTTGCAAAAGGATTAGAAGATGATCTAAAAAATGGAATAACTGATGACTTTGGATTGCATGAGTTGCTATTACAAAATAGCAATTTCTTAGAGAATTCGAACAAATTCTGTACAGACGATAATTCATTTATATATGATTTTCCAGATTTATATAATTTCGTTAAGACTCGGATTTATTTTATTATTATTCGCCAACAGCAAGTAGAAGACCTTTTTAATAAATTAGACCTAAAAGCGCATCCCAACATGACAATATCAATGAACAATCTAAACTTCAATTATCCACAAAATAAAAGTGCCAAAGAATTACTCCGATGGATTAAAATAAATAAGAGCAAAAAGAAATGCATTAAAAAAAATTCCACCCCAAGAAATTCAATTGCAACAATTCGGATCTGACGTTGCTTCAAATATTTTTCATGAATTATTACTTTAAATATGCTGTATATTTTTTAATAAAATATTATGTAATTTACCCTTATTAAACCGAATCAAAGATCTACATGAAAAAGTATAAAAAACTCAATAATAAACTTTTATATGATACCATATATAGTTTTGATTTAATTAGTTAATTGACCACCCCAGTGTCGCATGTCATGAAAAACTAAAGTCTAATTAAAAAAAAAAATAATTTATAAAATAAAAATTTACCGATGCATAGGTATGCATGATGCACAAAATCCAAATTTCTTTAAAAAATTATTGCGGAAGAGTGTAGTAAATTTTTTATAATTTGCGGTTACTAAAGCCTTTTTTTATAAATTTCCGTCAAAAATTTCAATAGCTAGCTATATTGCAGGTTCATCTGAACATATTTATTGATTGGAACATTTAAAATTTTTCAAAATAATATAATAAATGAAATAAATTAAAAAAAAAAATGAATAAAAATTCGAAACTTTTGTCTCACAACATAATTTATTACTGCGATTATTAATATTTCAGTATAATTATCTCAATTTTTCAAATGCTTATATCATACAACGCCTAAATTAAACCTATCATTACTAATAAACTCCACATTAAGCATAGTCTAAATTAGATAATAACAAGTATAGGTTCTAAGCTGACTCAGTACCATTAATATCTCTGTCAAGATTGTTTTACCTTAGGGACAGCAAAATACCTTAGATCCACCTACCCACAAAATCCACAAGTTTTGCTTGCGTATTCTTCTGTATTTGACACCAAGGATGCTCACACGTGTCTTATGGAACAGACGATAATGTGACCATGTACTAGGGATTGGAATTGATTTCGATATTTAGGATCGATTTGAGAATCGATTAATCGTTTCTCAAAATTTCGACTCTAAAATTCGATTTTTGATTAATCGTATATAATCTATCGATAGAACACCCCTAAATAAATTAAGACCGAAAATAAAAATAAAAAATAGGGGATTATACTGTTTATCCTATCGGTATTATGTATACACCAATGGATTTTACTCCACTGGTTTATATTTTGACATGATATATTTGTATAAATACAGCAATTAAGAAAATACATGTTTATTATATTTATTCAAAATGTGATGAATATGTGAAAATGTACATCCTTAGCAGTGTTTGGAATTGAACATTACGATGTTCAGTACATGTATATTCAATTTGGTCTTTCTTATTTTTTACGCGCGTAGAATTAGAAATACTTGTCGTTTCTTACCTTGTAATATAAATTAAACTGAAGAACATAAATATAAATATTGTATCAATAAATTTCCTTTTTTATTTATATATGTTACATTTTTACAAGGTTTAATTGACTCTTCATTTATAATAACAATGAACAGATCCGTTTTGTAATTTACTCCATTTAACTTCTTTAGACATGTAATAAACCTAAAAAATATCTTCAAGAAAAAAAGAATATATATATAGACAAAAAATCCATCGGTGTATACGTCATACACAATGAGATAAGCCTGTTATTCCATACTTCGTTACTGATTACTTAGGTTATTCAGAGTTAATATGATAATCACATGCGCTTACGCGCATGTGATTTACATATATAACCTAGTTATCCTTCACTAAATATGGAATAACAAGTATTTATTTCACGAATCATTCTCGATCTCATTATCATCACGGCTACGCCGTGATAAGTAATGAAATCTATGGATTCCCGTGTAATAACTAGTACATATATTGCAAATTAAAAAATATTAAAAAAAAATAAAATTAAATACTAAAACTCGTGATAATAATTTTAAAAAAATAAACGCGGGTATTTAAAATTAAATTAAAATTAAAAAAGTTCAAAATTAAAATAATTAAATCTAAAATAAAATCAAAAAATCAAGGTAATTAAATTAATAAAATTAAAAAAACCAATCAAAAAAAAAAAAATTAAAATCGCGATATAAAAATAAATTACAAATTAAAACCCGGTTTTTTAAAAAAAATTCGCGGTGTTAACCTGAGTTTTCAAACAACGATTTACTGTAAATCTAACTCAGGCCTTTCCTTTGTGTAGTTGGTCATTAGTCAAGTCTATATGAAGAAATTTTAAAAACTAACTTATCTTTTTAAAACAAATAAAATGAAAATAAATTTAAGTATTATATATGATAAAATTATTATAAAAACAAAAACTATTATAATAAATATAAACGATATTTATTTTTCCGCGGTTAATGCGCCATCGCGAACACCGATTTCTTGTAACAGTTGATATAAAAAATATTTAATTATTAACCGAATAATTAAAAAAAGAAATAGAAATTGAAAAATAAGAAAAAATACAAAATTAAGAAAACCGAAAATAATATATAAATTACATTTTAAAATTAAAATTATCATTAAAATTTGAAATTAACTAAAATTATATCAATTTTACGAATTAAAGTTAGAATTAGAATTGGGAATAGAGTTAGAATCAGATTATGTTTTATAAAAACACCAATGATTAAGATTAAGTTTGGATTATTTATAAAAAATAAATAATAATTGTATATTTATTTTAAATATTTTTTTTTGTTATAGATTTTGCTAAAACTTTAAAAAATTAAGTTTTCAACATTTATTTCACATTGTGTTAGCGAAAACCTGGGCATCACCTAGGTGAAACTGCTAATTTAATGATAATAATAATTTATCGCGAAATCAATTTATTTAAATTTTGGACATAAATATTTGTTAAAAAGATTTACATTCTTTCATATATTTTGTAACTGAACAACTAATTCAACTTTCCCTCATATAGTTAGACACATTTTAATTATTGTAATGCGCAATCTGCTGAGCATTGAATATGTCATTTTACGTCTAAATATATTTGATTTTTTATACGATTATCGATTAATATCAATTTCGATTCAATTTTCGATTATTTCGATTTCATTAAAATCGATATGGTTCGAGAAGTCTTGGAATCAATACATCGTTACTTACGTCAGTCCATTTATTGAGTGCGAAATTCAGGTAGTAATATTACACGATAATTTTCACCGGCTTATAATGACAAGACAACGGATCCACTTGTGAATGTGTAACATAATACGATGTAATCTAGTGAATATGTTCAATTATAAATAAATATTAAATAAATAAATTAATTAATAAATTTTACCTGTAAACTTATTTTTTTTATGAATATAATCACGTTTACTTGAAGTTTGTTATACGCATGACTAAGACAATACATTCGACCAATCTCAGCTTACCCTAGTTGATTTATAACAAGGCTGTCATATTCAAGATTTTTGGAAGAGGTTTTGATGACTTTATTTTAGGAAAAATGCATATTCTCCACGAGACTTGCCCCAGTGTTTATGATTGTCGAGGATCATTTTTGGAATAGAGCTTCATCTCGAATTTTACTATATGCCAGTAAAGTTAGAGGAATATTCTTTAAGCAAGTCATTCATTGCTTCATCACGAATATCATAAGGAGTTTCAAAGACCTATTTAATTTGTTATCATTGGAGATTTTGACGTTGAGACATCGCGCGTATAGATCCTTCTTTTCTCGTTTGATACCTTCTTTTTCGACCACAGTAAGGCACTGATGTACGTCCATTGTGCTGTTCCCATCTATCTCCTGAGTTTCAGCAGCTCCTGCTGGTTGTGATAAATTTGAGGAACACTTGAACTCTTGGGTAGCTTTTAGTCTCCTTCTGCGATTGGCAGAACGTAGTCCATTATGTTATATCACAAACATTGTGACGATTGTAAGCAAGACTTTTGCGAGATTTCCAGCTTTCGCTATCTTTGATATAAACATCTGAATCGAGTATCACGAGCTGTATCCCATTTTTTTTTAAAGATCCACTTTACAAGTCCAGATCCAAAGTGACACAAGTAGTCTTTTCGGTAAACCTTACTTTTTCGATTCTTTTAGAACATATTCGTTCCAAAAGGATAATTAAACCCCTGCGTTTCCAATTGAGCCCTGAACCAGTGTCATTGATAATTTCATGTTCTGAACAAATCTTGGCATTTTGTATGGATTGCCAGTCGTTTCCAAAGACTTAGTGCACATATGTAATTGAATAGAACCTTTTTCCTCCGGGTGTTTTGACAATGGCAATCTTTTCGGTATTGATCAACGTCACAATGTTTCAACTGAACATCATATATCACTTGGATTTTACTTTGCACTTTTTGTAGGTAATCTTGTTTAGAGTCAGGGTTGTAAAAATGCGGTTTGTTTAGGAAATGTGAGTTATTGACAGAACTGTGTTTATTAAAATTATTTTTCCTTATATTTGATTTGAAATCCGAAAGATTTATACAAAAACCGTATGTAACACGAAAATTGTGGTTGGTACGACAACAGCCCTAGCTTCGCCACCAAAAAATGGTAGCCGGATTTATTTGCCGGGTCACATATATTTATTAGGGTGACATATAATTGTGACAATTAGCATTTTTCTCTCGAAATTTTTTCTCTGTCCCCAGAATACTTAGTAAATTGAAGAACGGCCGGGATGTGACGCGATGTGACAAATTTGCTAACCCCCTTAAACTAATCCTAATTCTACCCTAATCCTAATCCTAATCCAAACCCTAGCTCTAATACTAACCCTAATAACAAATACTCGACAAATAAAATCCGGCTACCATTTTTTGGTAAGTCAGATGTTATAGTATATAGAAATGTCACGTAATGATTTGTCATATTGTATTACATTAACCTTTTTGCTATAACGATACAAAGTGACAAATCATACATAATGCCGATTGATCAGGTCATCTACGATCTGCCGAAATCATCCGCCAATCTTGTGTAACTTACTCGATCAAAAAAAAAAAAATTTTTTAAATTTTTTTTAAAATTTTTTTGTACATTGTTCCAAACCACCTAAATTTAAAATGTCATCACCAAACTTTATCGCTCAAGAACAAGCAGCTTTCGATTATGAAGTGTCTGAAGTTGAGAGGTGGTGGAAAAATGAACGTTTTCGTCTTATAAAACGTACTTATACCGCTGAACAGATAGTTTCAAAGCGTGGTCTCCTTAAACAGCAATATGCCTCTGATACTCAGGCAAAAAAATTGTGGTCTTTGTTAAAACGCCACCAAAAAAATAAGACTGCCACACATACTTTTGGTGCCTTGGATCCTATCCAAGTAGCTCAAATGGCTAAGTATCTAGAAACCGTATACGTATCCGGTTGGCAATGTTCTTCCACTGCTTCCACCTCAAATGAACCAGGCCCAGATCTTGCCGATTATCCAATGGACACTGTTCCAAATAAAGTTGAACATTTATTTATGGCTCAGCAATTCCATGACAGAAAACAACGTGAGGCAAGGTTTAGTCTTTCCAAAGAACAGAGAGTAAAAACACCTTTTGTTGATTATTTGCGCCCCATTATTGCTGATGCTGATACTGGTCATGGCGGTATCACTGCCGTCTTAAAACTCACAAAAATGTTCGTTGAACGTGGCGCTGCAGGAAGTAGGTTATCATTTCGTTTTGATTTTCCATTTTTATCTTGAAAAGATTGCGAATAACATTAATTTGTTATTTTTAATTTATTAAAATAGTTCACGTTGAAGATCAAGTAAGAGTTCATATTTTGCGTTTCTTCGATACTTTATTTTAAAAATAAGCAAACATTTAATGACAAACATTATTATAAATAGTCCCCATCTAATAAAAAATGTGGCCATATGGGTGGAAAAGTATTAGTGCCAATTTCTGAACACATAAACCGTTTAATTGCTATCCGTG
>CAJVPP010002641.1:0-14030 GCA_910592005.1 Funneliformis mosseae
CTTCAAGTTCCTCTTCTTCAAGCTCATCTAGAAAGGTTTTTAATAATAATACATTTTGAATTTGTTGTTTGCGATTCATGGTAAAAGTTAGCCAGTCGTAATATAACGATCAATCTGGTCGATCAAAAATCGTGCTCAATTGTAACTATTATTTGATTGGTTACTTTTTTTTCTGATCTGAATAATCCGATCTAGAACTGAACAGGGCTCTTGTTTACCTGATCTGACCTGACCTAACCTAAAAATCTAGGTTAAGTCAATAGATTTTCAGATTGATGTCAGATCAGGTCAACCAATCATCATTCTTAAATGATGTTTTATCGTTCAATTAGAATGATTCATTATCATTCTTGAATGATAAATTTATCATTCAAAAATGATGTTTTATTATCTGAGAATGATAATTTTATCATTCAATTAGAATGATTTATTATTATCTGAGAATAATAGTTTTATCGTCTAAGAATAATGATTTTATCATCTGAGAATAATGGTTTTATCATTCAAAAATAATAGTTTTATTATTTGAGAATTATGGTTTTATTATTCAATTAGAATGATTTATTATTATTTGAGAATAATAGTTTTATTGTTCAAAAATGATAATTTTATTATTCAATTAGAATGATTCATTATCGTTCTTAAATGATATTTTATTATTTAATTAAAATAATTCATTATTGTTCGAAAATGATAGTTTTATCGTTCAATTAGAATGATTTATTATTATTCGAGAATGATAATTTATCATTTAAGAATGATAGTTTTATCGTTCAAAAATAATAGTTTTATCATTCATAAATAATATTTTATCGTTCAATTAAAATAATTTATTATTGTTCAAGAATAATGATTTTATCATTCAAAAATGATAGTTTTATCGTTCAAAAATAATAGTTTTATCATTCATGAATAATATTTTATTATTCAATTAGAATAATTAGAATAATTTATTATTATTTAAGAATAATGATTTTATCATTCAAAAATGATGAGTTATCATTCAAGAACAATAGTTTTATTGTTTAATTAAAATGATTTGTTATCATTTGAAAACAATGATTTTCTCGTTTAAAAATGATAATTTTATTATTTAAGAATAATTATTTTATCATTTAAAAATGATAGTTTTATCATTTGAAAATGATGTTTTATCGTTCAAGAATAATAGTTTTATCATTTAAGAACAATGTTTTATCATTCAAAAATAATAGTTTTATCATTTGAGAATGATGTTTATTATTTAATTAATATGATTTATTATCACTTGAGAATGATAATTATCATTTGAAAACAATGGTTTTATCATTCAAGAATGATAATTTATCATCTGAGAATGATAGTTTTATTGTTCAAGAATAATGATTTATCATTTGAGAATAATAGTTTTATCATTCAAGAATGATGATTTATCGTTTGAGAACTATAGTTTTATTATTTAATTAGAATGATAATTTATCATTTAAGAATAATGGTTTTATCATTTAAAAACTATGATTTTATCATTCAAAAATAATGATTTTATCGTTTGAGAATGATATTTTATCATTTAATTAAAACAATGATTTTATCATTCAAAAATAATATTTAATCATTCAAAAATGATTCATTATCATTCTTAAACTATGATTTATCATTCAAGAATAATAGTTTTATTATTTAAAATAATGTTTTATAATTTGATCAGGTCAGATCAAGTCAAATAAAAATTTAAATCAGATCAGATTTTTGTTTGACCTGACCTAATCCTCTTAGTTGACCTGAACTAACCTATTCAGAGCTCTGGTAATTAATAGTATTTGCATTTCTTTTGAATCACTGTATAGTATATATAATGTAAAACTCTAAATGGTTTAAATTAATCTAAAGATTTTTTAGATCAGTTTGATTCAAATCAGTTTCAGATTACATAAAATTTGATTTAAATATTTTCGGTTAAGTTCAGATTTTTCAGATTATAATTCTAATTTGAACTGAAAAAAATCTAAACTGAACTGATAATTTCAAATTAATCTGAAAGTTCATTTTGATAATATGTGAAACTTTTGAAGGATTGCAAAAATATTACAAAACTCTTGAAGAGTCACAAAAAATTATAATTTCTTTTTGAATTTTGCAAATATCACGAAACTCTTAGAGAATCGCAAATTTTTTGTAATTTTTTTTAGTATTTTGTAAAAATATTGCAAAATTCTTGAAAGTTGTAAAAAATTGTAATTTCTCTTCGAATTTTGCAAAAAAATGCAAAAATCTTGAAGAATCATAAATTTTTATGATTATTCATTAAATAAAGATAGTGCTGCAACTAGTTGCAACTATGTGATACTTATTTATCACATGGTTGCAACTAGTTGCAACTGAATTTTATTAATATTGCAACTAGTTGCAATCCTGTGACAAATAAGCATTATATAGTTGCAATTAGTTGCAGCACCATCTTTATTATTGAATTTCATAATTTTTTGCAAACCTTAAAAAAAATTCACAATTTTTTGTGATTCTCTTAAGAGTTTCATATATAAATTACAGATTCTCTTTAAGATTCATATATAATCAAACTGTAATTTGAATTAATCTGAAAATTTGGTTCTGTTCAATTTTTACTGATCTGCAGTTTAGTTCGAATTCAGATTGATATTTTTAAGATTAATAATCTGAATTAAATTGAATTAAAATTTTCAATTCAAATTTGATTAGCTTCTAATCTAAATTGAACTGATGATTAAAAATAAAGTTTCAAGATAAAGAACAATTATGATTATGAATTTTTTATTTTTTTGTTTCAATAAAAATATTTAATTTTTTATTTATATTTTAAAAGAAATATATAATCCTAAAATTAAAATAATATATTTATAAAATATATAGTGAATAAAATAGATAATCTTAATTTTAAAAAATATATTAGTCTAAGTTTTTTTTTGAAAAAAAATTTCTTGAATTAAAAATAAACTAAATTTGAATTTCATCATCTTTAAATTTATTAATATGAAACTTTTTGAAAAATGTTTCTGTTATTACTGTGAAATTTTTCAACTCAGGATGATCACGTTATCAAGTTTCTACTCAAAATTTCTAACAATGGTCTACTGCAGTTAAGACATTAGGATCTGCCTAACTCTTAACTTTACCAAATTTATGTGTTAGATTTAAACAAATCTATCAAGTATGAAGACTTAAAAGATGATATTATGAACATTTTAATTAAAGAATTTAGATGATGAACTCAATTACAAATAATGTTTAGAGATCACGTCAGACTATATGAAGACACAAAGAGGCAGAAAGATATAAGTTTTAAATGATTCCTTTATTAATATTAAAATTCGTATTCACAAGAGAGTTAATTTACAACATAAGCAAAAAGTCTATTTATTTATATAAAATTTCTTTTATCATAGCTAACTAATTACTATACTATAAACTAACTAATTTAGTAAAATAATATAAGTAAAATAAATATATTGAGAATAATAAAAATACGTAAAATAATAAAAATATAAAATATAATAAAAATAACAATAAATTTAGAATATTAAAAAATAAGTATAACACTAAATATTTTTAGACTTTATTTAATTCGTAAAATTAGGATAATCATCAGTATTTTAAAGATTTTTGAAATTACGTTGATCCTCCATATTTTTAGAATTCGTAGAATTCTCAATATTTTCAGAATTTTAGATTAAGAGATCATTATACTGTATCATTCACGTGACTTCATTATGATTGATCAATTGCTTTATTGACACTATGTATTTTTAGAATTAGTTAAAATAAAAGTATTATAAATATTCTTAAGGTTTATTTTAGAAGTTTATTTTATTTTTTTTTAGAAATTATAAAAAAAATGAAAAGATATAAATTTAATTTATCTTTTTTAATTTTTAACTATCATGATTTTAAAAAAATAGCTGTTATTACCATTATATTAGAGAATTAATTTTAATTAAAAGGTTAAAAGATTTAATGCTGAAAATTTCTCTTAGATAAGATTATTATCAAATATTAATATTCACTTGTTGTTTCACTTCAATATCTTTTTCATCTTTTAATCATTATAAGAACTTAATAAGAATAAATAAATTTATCATCTTCTTTGCTTTTTACAATAAATAAATTGAAAAAATTAATTTAAAAAAACTGGCTTATTTAGAAATTCATGTAATTTGATGATCATTTTAAGTATAAAGGTATTGATTAAATTATAAAGTATACTTAAGATAAGCATAATCTTTATTTTAATTTTTTGATCTTATTTAATAAACTTAATCATTTTATTATATATAAAGTTTATTATTCTTAAAACATATAGTTGAGAATATTTTATTCAGTAACTAAAGTTTTGTTAGTATAGTATAATTTTATTATAAAGGTATTTATTAATCCTAACTCAATTATTTAATTAAGGTATCTTTTTAATTAATGTTTTTTATCCTTTATTTGAAGAATAATATCAAATGATTACACGTAATTCTTCAAATATTTGTTTAAGATAATATAAGTATAAAAAATAATAAATTATAATTTAAACACTTATCAAGATTAATATTAAATATATTTATTAATAAACTCATTAATTTTTGAATATAATAAGCATAATTTTTTTACTCTGAATTATTTAAAAAAAATGTTTTTTTTAAGTTGTTACTTTATTAAATATATAATATATAAAATACAATAATAAAGAATGTTATTTTTGACATACAAATATTACTAACTTTATCTAAAAAAAAATATTAAATAATAAGTTTTAACTTAATTAATATTATTAAAAAAATTAAAAAATTTATAATTCTCTTTTAAATCAAATAAATATCCTTTAAGTCAATAAATCATCTTCTTTATCATAGTCTTAAAAATTGATCAAATCTTATTTAATAAAGGTTAATATATGATCATAATAATATCAAAATTTACTTAATATATCTGTGACTGTTTTTATTAGTAATAAAACTATGTTAGTTTGTGCTATCAATTGTCTATTTGATTTGCTTAAACATTTCAGTTTATTATCATTTTGAGAAATATATTTTTTATCATAAATTTTAATTCTAAGCTGCAATAATAATCTTGATAAAGAACTTTTATTTGATTATGAATTATTTTAAATAGTTTTATATACTTTTATTATACTTTAGATATTAAAGTTTCAAACAGAAATATCAATTGTAACAGGTTTTCTTAGTACCTTTTGACTATGTGCTTTAATAATAAAGAAGTTGTAAAATCTTATACGTTATCAAATTTTAAGAGATACTTTAATCTTTTAACATTACATGAAGTTTTGATAAACTCTTGAATAGTTTATTACAATAGAAATTTCCTTATTTTTTTTATTTTATTTCTAACATGTATTTAAATAAACTTGATAATAAAGCCACTTGTAATAAAAATAGTAATAATTTAATATTTACTAGAGGGATCTAAAGTTTCTATAAAAGGAAGAATTTATTTATGTAAGTAAGATATCTTTTTATTAAAAATAACTGTTTTAAATATATTATTACTATTTAACTATTTTTTAATATAAAGTATTTCTATTTTATTTTGGTAAAAAAAATGAAAGTTATCATATATTTATTTATTAAAAAGTGAAGTCTTAGTATTTAATATGTGAAAGAAAGAGAATTTGAAAGGAGAAGTTAACTCTTTTTATCTTTATTTTTTATAATGTAACAGGATTGGATCGATGAATGTGACGCAGTATATTGCAGATCTAAATATTAGATATATCAGACATATTTGATATATTTGATATATTTGATATACTGGACATATTAGACATAGCTGACATATTAGATATATTAGTTATATCTCTCTATATAATATATTTTATATAAATAGGTAACTTGTTAATTCATATAAAAGGAGGAGAAGATAGCTTAAGTAGTTTTAGCAGTGAGTGAGGTATTGTTAGCCAATGTAGGTAACCAATCCTAAAGGCTTATCACATTACGTTACAGTTTAAAGACAACCAGGCCTATCACATTACATTACAGTTTAGAGGCAACCAGGCCTATCACATTACATTATAGTTTAGAGACAACTAGGCCTATCACATTACGTTACAGTTTAGAGGCAACTAGGCCTATACTATTATGCTACAGTTTAGAGGCAACTAGGCCTATCGCATTACATTTTAGTTTTAATATTACTCTTCTTTTCTTTTCTTTATTATTATTTTACTCATGAATAAACACAATATTTACAAATACACACTACTGGCAATCTGTTAAATTATAACTTGTTGTGATAATATAAATACTTTGATAAATCGTCTACGTTAAAACTTTTAAACTGTTGAAAGATTACTGCTCAATTAAAAAGAACAAACCACTCGAACATCTTGTCTAACTATCGCAATTTGCAAGGATTGCACGTTAACAGTAAAGAAGATTTATGACTTTTTTTTCAATATTATATTTATTATCCTTTATAGAAAAAGATTTCTTTTTCTTTTTTAAGTGATTTTTTTGAGAACAACTAAATTTTGATCTTTCGCTATTATCATAACCTTCATATATAGTACTTCTAAAACTTCTATAAGAGAAAAATAGATAAGATCTTTTAGAATCAGTTTCTACAGATCTTTTCTGCAAGTTAGATTCTTATAGTTAACTTATTATTTGTTTCTTATTAGAATATATAATGGTTAAAATTTTTAGATTTATTATTTGAGAATTTTGAGAACTATCAAATCTTATTTCTTGTAAAATAGATAAATCGATATAAGTTAATAAATCCTCATTGTTTAATTTATTCTAAAAAGAGTGAGTATTATTATTTGCTTTTATACATAAATTAACAACCTATTCTAATTTAACTGATAGTAATTTATTATATACCAATGATATGAAAATATGCTTATAATAAAATTTCTGTATGTTAATAAAAACTGACGATTTAGCTAAATTGAATTCAAATATGCTCTTATTAGCAAATTATTATACTTTTAAGATAGATGAGCCTAATTAAAACTATAATAAATAAGAAGTTGATTGATAAAAATATTAGTGTTAAAAAAAACAAATTATATATAATAAATTTTTGATAATAAAATAGATTTATTGTTATCTTTTTATATACAAAAGTTGATTTACTTGTTAATAATTGTATAATCAACACTTATTATAATGAACTTTATGTCCTAGATCTCAACTTTACTATAAGGTTATAATAAAGATTTTAAGAGATTTGATTGGCTAATTTATAATAATAAGAGTATTTTTATTATATTTGTTTAAAAAATTCATTATTAAGAATTAACTGTATATAGTTTTAACAGTACTCATAAGATTCATAACTATACTATATAATTTAGAAAAAAGAGAATCTTGTTATTATTGGCAAATATTAATATACAATCTTTGCAAATTGTGATAGTTAGATAGGATATCAAGCATTATTTTTTTAAATCTATATAGTAAAATATATGATTATTTCAAATAATATTTATATTAAATGTGAAAATTTATATATAAATACTTATTATTAAAGTATTATATAATTAATAATTTATGATTAAAATAGTTTGATAAAGGTTTTTATGTTAAACTTTAATTTGTTAACAAATAAAAACTCTTAGTCTTAAATTATTATTTATTTCTAAGAAGAAATATTATATATAACTAGTTTAAGCTTTTGTTATCTTTTATTAAATGTATCTTTAATGATGCTATTAAAGAATAGTATTATATTATTCTTTAAGTTACCTTAATATCAATACAAGTCATTTGAATAATTTAATAATAAATTTATTTTTTTTTCTTATTATAATCTTTATGATACTTTTTTATTATACATAAGAATGATTGCTCATCTCATTTTTCTTTTATCAAGAGAAATAAAAAATTCAGAATAAATTATATTTTTATGACTCTAAAACTTATCTTTAACTTATTTAACTGTTACACTATTGATGTTGACTCTAACACACCAGATCATAATATAATAACAGTTAAATATACTAATTTTCCTTTTAATTTAAATTTTCACTAAAAAATAATTTAAATTTAAAATTTACATTATCACCAGGTTTATTTTCATTTATCTTAACATCTAAGTTGAAAGGTTGCGACAGCTGATTCTACACGTTGGAGTTTCTGATCTTAGGATTTTCTCTAGATCCTATAGGTATCCGTTATACTTGAATCAACTTAGCAATTTATCACGTCTTAGAATTTAAGATATATTTAATTGAACTCGTAATGATAAACTCAATAGCAAGTTAGTGTAGTGTATCACAACAATCTTAGGTGAAGAATAACGTTAAAGGGAAAAGTAGTTTGTATAGATTTAAATTGATTCCTTTATTTATAACTTGAAACTCGTATGAAACTTATAAACTTATAACTAAGTTAATTTACAACTTAAGCAAAAAGCTATTCTATTTATACAAATTGACTTTGTTACAGCTAGCTACTTACTACGCTATAAATTAACTAAATATAGATATATGTCTCAATAAAATATACTTAAATATAATAAAATAATAAAAATCATATAAATAATAAAAAATAATAAAAAGAAACAAAATAAGTTTTAAACGTTAAAGAAATTATAAATAAAATAAAGTAAATAGATTGAACAGACTATTTAGAAAATACAGAAGAAATAAGCATATCAGGCGAAACAGAAATTATTGCTGATCACTGTTTGGCACAGCAGTGATATCATCTAATGTGAGGTCATTATTGATCGATAGATCCCACGTGATATTTGGAGTTGCAATTTCTTTCGTTGACAATGCAAAAACATTTATGATAATATAGGAGCTTTGTTATTAAAATTTGAGTTATGAAAATAGTAAATCATACAATCTGTAACCTGATTTTAATAGATTACCTCTAATATGTATACTTACCAATTTATTTATATAATTTATTTGCATTCAATTTATTTTAGCTATATAATTATTAATAAAGTAAGAGTTAAAAAATCTCAACGAGCAATTGGTAATTATGTTCTGCATTATTTTGCAAAAACTAAAAAATTGAAACAAAAGTCAAAATAGGTTTATGTGTAATGAATTTATGTGATGTAAATTGTGTGAGGTATAATATAAAAATCTTTATACAGAAGGTTACCAAAAGTTTTGAACGCTTTTTAGTTCAATAAATTATTTAAAATTTTAAAATTTAATTAAATAATTTATTAAATATTTATTAAAAATAACATAAAATAAATTTTGTACTAATTAATTAGTACTTAATCAGGATTCCATTTGCTTCAATTATAGCCTAAATTTGTTGTGTCATACTATCAACCAAATTTTTAATAGTATATATGGTATTTTTCTCCATGATTTTTTAATATGCCGCTCTAATTCAGCAATGTTAGAAGGTATTTATTTTCTTTTACAGATGCTTTTCTTAATACCAGCCTACAGATTTTTGATCAGGCTGATATCTGAACTTGAGCAGATTATGAAAAAATGTGCATATCATTTTCTACATGAAAATTTTTCACCTGCTTCATATTGTGAAGCTGAGAATTATTCTTCTGAAAACTACTATCACCATTTTGAAATGCATTTTTATAGTACAATTCATATAAACAAGATTCAAATCATTATATGATCACAAAATTATTAAGTCACATGAAATTGCCAATATTGAATTGCATCTAAAAAGTAGTGTTCAGAGACTTTTGGTAGCTCTTTATAGTATGCATTTTTTATTTAACATTTGATAGATGTAGTGTTCTATCTAAAATATTTTACTGATAAGATTACAAATAATTAGTAATAATTTCTTATATCAATTCTGTCTGTTTGATTGATTTCTATTTTGAATTTCTCTAATTATTTGAATTAATGACATGGTATGAAATTTGAAACCTTTGTTAAACTTAAAAAAAATTTTTTTCTATTTGAACTTAAAAATATCACATCATAAACTTTTATTAATTAAGTGAGAATCATCATTGAAATTGAACTAATCAAATTTAAGCTAAACTATTATCACCATACCAGAATGAATATCTAAAGGTCATTAAACATATATTTCACCTAATCTCACATATATTTTAAAAATGATTATGTAGGGTTACAACTGAGATTATTTCTAAAATCTTTAGATCATGAAGATATATAATAATAACTAACAATACATTCTCATTTTAACCCATTTTGTAATATTCTTATTTTGATCATAAAGAGGTAAATAATTACTTTTGCAAAAGCTCAAGTTTACTTCTGAAAACTTTTAGAAGTTACGCAACTATTAAGCATGATAATCACAATAGAAATAAAGAATCAACGTTCTCATCTATATGAAAATAAATAAACATAATTATATAAGAATATGAAATAGTAAATCATATTATAAGTAATGTAAAATTATATTTCATATATATTTTGTTTTTTTTATTAGAAATAAAGGAAGGTAGCAAATAATAAAAACAAGTTTTAACCAAATGATGTAACTCATTAAAGGACAATGTATGAATAAAAATGAGAGATTTACTAATGTTATTATATATGAAGAAAGATCTAATAGTACAGATGGTAAGAGAAAAAAATAAAAAAAGATCATTTAAGCAATACCTATAGATATTGAAAAGCCATTTAGAGGGAAATGATAAACCTTTAGACAAAGCCTTTAAGATGTTTATGAAAATATCTCTACAACAAAGGAGGATAAATCTCTAATGACTATAGAAAAATAAATAAAGTTATTAGTAAATCCTTGATAATACTACAGTTAAGACAAATAAATTTAAAAGAAAGGCCAATGACAAAGATTTTAAGACTTATCTTTAAGTTAGAAAGTAAATAGAGTAAAGAAAGAAAAAAAAATATTAAAATAAAATAAATAATACATATTTATTAGTGTAATTAATATAAATAAATTCTAATTAGATAATCATTATATTTTAAATTACGTAATAATTAATTGAATATGATTTTTCCTAGTATCACTATAAAATTTTACTATTACGTGATCATAGTAAAATATTTGTCACATTATATCACACACTTTCTTACTTTCATTTTTTATAAGTATTATAAGAACTTAGTTTTTTATATTACGCAAAATCATATTTATCACTCTCTTATTTATCATAAGAGAGTTACACTTAACTTTATAATAATATACTTAATGCTATAATGTGGGTCAATATGTCATGTGATAATGAATTTTTTATGATAATATTTGAATATGATAGTTCAAAAATTTCATATTAATATAAAATATTTTATTAATATAAATTAAAATATTATAAAATAATTTTAATTTAATTAAAATACAAATTATTCTAAATAAGTAATTCATATTTATTAATTAACTTTATTTAAACTTTTAAAATTTATTTTATATTTTAATATTATAAATTAAAAAAATATATATATAATATGAGACCTTTAAAATAGAAAAGAGGAAAACTGTTAGAAAAAATCAATTTTACATTTATATGCTAAATATGATTTTAGGTCAAAATATGTTTAAAATTAGTATTAACTTATTTTTTATTTTGTTTTCAAGCTATTTTCTTCTTTTCTATTGCAAAGGTTTCATATAATAATTTTTAGAAAATATAAGAAATACTTAATTAACTATTAAATTTAATATTATAACTATTAAATAACTTTAATTTTACTTTATTAAAATTTAAGAAACCTATTTATAAATATAATTTAAAATATTTATTATAATTAGAAAATGGAAACTATTAAAATATCTAAAGCATTGATCAATTATAATATAATAATCAAAAATTATTTTACAAAAATTTTTAGTAAATTTATTTATTATGATAAATATAGTAAAATTATTAGTATAATATTTTCTTCAAATTTATAATATATAAATAAAATTTAAGATTAATTAAAATAAATTTATTTGTTTTTCTTTAAGAAAATGATATTAAATGCATTTTTAAAAAAAATTCATTTATGTAATTTTTTTAAAAAATACTTTTAGATTTGTTTTTTTTAAAGATAGAAAATATAAACTAATAAATTGATTACATTACAAGCTAAGCTATAATATAAATCAGCTTATTTGACTTACAACTTATATTATAAATTAATTTAAATTTAGATTAGCTAGCTTTTTTAATTTATAAATAATTTGTTTGTAAAACTTTAACTTAAACTAATAAAATAATTATAGTTTGATGCAAAAGGATTTGTATCTTAAAATTGTTAATAGAAAAATTTTCTTAAAGTATACTCTTTTATTTATTTAAATTATATTAGTATATATTTAAAATATAAAATATAAATATTAAATTAAGTTATATATTACTATTAAAACTCTTATAATTATTATATAATTTTATTATTAGATTAAATTTAAAGTAGTTGATTTGTATTAATAAAAAAAATAATAAAATTAATTTTAAATTCAGATTCTTCTTGATAAGATAATTTTAATAAGTCTAAAATTATAAAATTCTAATTATTAGCTGTGAAGAAATTGAATATTAAAAATTAACATTATATAAATTTTTTTATATAAATAATATTAATATTTAACAATTAATTTATTTGCCTAATAATCAGAATTTTATAATTTAAAGTTTGTTAAAATCATTTTATCAAGAAAATTTGAATATAATAATTGAAAATTTATTAGAATTAATTTAATTTATTTATTTAGTTTATTATAAATTTAATATATAAACTTATATATATTTTATAATAAAAAAAAATAAAATTATTTAATTTTAGAACTTAATTTCTTGATAATTACTAATTAAATTTAAAATATATATTTATTGTATATAAAATTATGCACTTATATAATATAAACTCATAAAATTATATTGCCATTGCGTTCATTTTCAGTTATTATAATATTTAAATTAAAGACTATAATAGTTAATACTATATGTTAAAGTTTCTAATCTTAGAATTTTTTTTAAATCCTACAGGTATCCATTATACTTGAATTAACTCAACAATTTATTATGTTTTAGAATTTAAGATATATTTAATCAAACTCATAATGACAAATTCAAGTTAGTGTAAGGTATTACAACAAATCCTAAATGAAGGACAATATTGAAGAAAAAAGTAAATTTATATAAATTTAAATTGATTTTTTTATTTATAATACTAAAACTTATAAAAGAGTTTTGAAACTTATAAATAAGTTATTTACAACTTAAATAAAAAGCTATTTTATTTATATAAAATTAATTTATTATGACCAACTACTTATTACGCTATAAATTAACTATTTAATAAACTTCAGCTATAAAATAATAATAAAAAATAATAAAATAAAAATATAAAATATAAGATAAATTATATAAAATAAGAAGATAAATAAATATAAGAAAGACATTTTAGAATGAAAAGTTATCTATTATTAAAATTTATAGTATTAGACAGAACTGGTAAATTTAGTTTATCAAGTAAATTATATAATCTTTAATATTTTTCTGATTCGCATATTATAGTAATTGTTGATTATTATTGCATATTATTATCTGACAGTTTTTTTACTTAATATTTTCTGCACTTATAATGATGTTTATTTTTAACATTAATAATATATTTTTTTTTTAATAAAATATTTGTTTATTTTTTTATAAAAAATAATTTAAAAGATTGCTTATTAAATTTTATATAAAAATACAAAGTAATAATAAAATTATATAAAAAGATAAATTAAAGTATATTCTATATTATGTAAAAAAATTATAAATATACACTGCCTTATAATAAATTATCAGATTTTATAAATTTTACTTATTAATATATAGTAAAATTAAAGATCTTCAGATTGCATAAAAGTTTACAAGTTTCAATAAAAATCATCTGATTTTTTTTTATTTAATAGCTGATCAATTATAGTTTTTAGATATTAAAATAAAAAAAAAAATTTTTTAAAACATGAAAAAATTTTCTCATATTGAAGTATAAACAACAATTTTTTTATATACTTTTTACATTTTTATATATAAAATTGTATTGTATATTATTATACAAATGAATATTTTTTCAGTATTTTATAAATAGAGTATTTTTGAATTATATTTTTAAAATTATAATTGATTGGTTATTAAATAAAAAA
>CAJVPP010002642.1:0-14029 GCA_910592005.1 Funneliformis mosseae
CTAAGTGAGGGCTGATCCTTTTAAAAATGATGGAATTAATGTAAGTGTCATCTTTCATTTGCATTTTTAGCATTATTATATCTTTTTAATCAATTATGAAGGTCTTGGTCTCCACTCTTAAAAGTCAGTAAATCTACAAATTTCACTTTTCGTTGTTTACCAAATCTGATGGTTTTAAAAACTGTTTATAATCCTTTCATCATCCTAAAGAAGTTTCATTTATCTTAGTCATTTGTGTTATTTTCATTAAATGAGTCTTTATTTTTATTATTATTAGAATGATGGCCACTAGAATCAGAACTAGAAGAAGGTGAAAAACTATCATAGTAGGATGTAGAATGACGGCTCTTTTGTTTACTAATTTCTTTATCCTTTGACTTTTTATTTTGGGGTTAATTTTACGAATGATTGATCTTCTGTTTAGAAAAACGTAAGGGCTAATATTTTTTTGGTCAAAGATTGTATCTTTCTCGTCTGAAGATCTTGCAAAAGTTAACTTAGGTAGTTTTCCTGTACTTCTGTAGAAGCTAAAAGTAGAGTTATCAAAACTTAAAATTTATTTATCAGAGTCTCTTCCACTTGGAGTAATATTCGTAATTATAATTTTATTAGGTGGATAGTTTCCTTAAGAGGACAGATTTTTTTTTACTGATTCAGATGTAGTACTACTTCTACAAGCTATTTGAAGGTTAATCATTAAGTATGAAGAAGAATTATAACTCAGGTTTAAAAGTGATATATTGAGGTAAGTGAGTAAATCACTTTGAAATTTTTTTAAAATAATTCAGTTTCTATTTAAGCTCAAATATTATATTTGATTACTTGCTCAAAAGTTGGTATTGATACTTATTTATATTTAAAAGTATTAAGTGTCTGCTTATAATATATTTCTTGTATATTAGTAGTTTCTACAGAAATTGCAGTTTGAAAAGCTTTCAAACTTTTGCTGGTATATAATAGTGCTCCTAAGACCTTCTGTATCTACTCAAAAAAATTGAAAAAAAATTGAAAAATCTCTTTAGAGGATGGGTTATAAGTGATGTAGAATAGATTGTCTGTTAAAGTAAAATTACCAGTAGTTTTTCTAAAGTTATGCTCTTGTCTATTGTGTATAGCTGAATGATTTCATTGATACTTAATTAATTCTTTAAAGTTGTTTATAGGGTATTTCGCATAAGTTATTACTGCGCTAATTAAAAAAAATAGTCCTGTCATTATCACTAAATATTAATATGTAATTTTGTGAATTATGACTGTTAAACAGGGTATTTTAGCAGTTTATTCTTTTTAATTGAGCAGTAATCTTTCAACAGTTTACAAGTTTTACTTTAGACTAATTATTAAAAATGTTTATACTATTACAATGAGCAATGATTCAACAGATTACTGGTAGTTTATATTTGTAAAATAATAGGTTTATTCACAAGTAAAATAGTAAAAATAAAAGAAAAGAAGAAAAATAAAAGAAAATAAAGAAAATAGAATAAGAAAAGAAAAGAAACAAAATACTAAAACTAGAATGTAATACAATAGGCCAGTTGTCTCTAAAACTACTGAAAACTAATTTGTTGAATTTCTGTCTGTCTACTTTTTACATGAACTAAAAAGCTATCTATTTATATAAAATAAATTATATAGAGAGATATAACTAATATGTCTACTATATCAACTATATCTAATATATCAGTTATATCTAATATGTAAACTATATTTAATATGTTAGTTATGTCACATATGTCTGACAAATTATATATATCATTTATATCAAATTAGTTAATCTTTTGTATTACATAAGCTGCATTACATTTACCCATTCACAGTATTAAATAATTTAAGATATAATTATAAATTAAGAATATATATATATTTTTTAGCTATTTAATAATATTAAATTTTTATTTTATTATATAGTATTACTATTTACAATTATATAAATTATATAACATTTTATTAAGATTTATTAAAAACAAAAATATTTTAACTATTTTAATAATTTTAATTATAAAATTTATATTTTATTATAAACTTAAAAATAAATAAAATAAATAGAATTTAATAACATTTAAAATAAAGTAAATAAATTTAATTATATATAAAATTTTTTTAATTTTTAATTAAATTAAATTATAAATATAAGCTAAAAAGTTTTAATAATAAATTACTTGTTATAGTTATCACTAAAAGGGATATATTGCCAGAAACTATAATGATTCATTAAGAGAACTTTACCCATACTATAGACAATTTGGATATTAAGAATATGTATGCTCAACTAGGAATATGAATAATCCTATTAAAAATACTGGAGGAAATATTAATATGCTAACTGGCTTTAATACTGGACAACGTGCTGCATTATTTCAAACTACACTAATATATAATACAGGTTTTACTTCATTGCCACAAATCTCTGTGACCTTCCCTAACCCAAACTCACTAATAGTAAGCAACTAGAATATGTTTGCTTTTTCGTCTCAGTCTTTAAACTATTAACAGTATCTCAGGAGGGTAAACATACTAATGAAAGAATAAATCCTTCAGAATTACTAAGAACTATAGAAGTAGTTTATTGTAATGCTATAGTTAACAATAAACTAATATATTTAATTTTAGATTCAAAATCAGCTGAAAGTGTAATGTTTAAGTCCTTTTTGTAATAATTAGAATGAAAAATTGAATTAACTTCTACTATCATGATGATTAATATACAAGAAGGATGATAACAACCTTTAGGACAAGTTACTAATATTTTCTTATAAATAAATAGTATAGAAGTTCCTATTAATGTTGATATCATAGAATCAACTGACTACTATATAGTAGCAGAAAATGATTGGCTTACCAAATGTTGAGAATGACTTTATTGAAACTATTAAAAATTTACATTTATCTAAGATAATAAAGAATATCAGATACCTATAACCTGTTAGAAAAAACTACAATTCATTTATTTTCAATAATCTGTAAACATTGTCAAAAACTTCTCTGATGAAGCATATGAAAATGAGGAATTAATAACTTAATAACATTATGTGATATTAGAAGATCATAATAATTTTATCCCTTTAGCTGAAAGTAATCTAAAACAAATTTTGGTAGACAGAAATATTCCTCTAATATTTTGAAAGTTTAAACCAGAAATTTAATGTCTAACTACCTAAAAATGTTAAATGGAAATACCATTGACAAGGATCAGAAAATCAATGTTGATGCTATAATAAATTAGATAAAATCAATGATAACTGCTAACTTTGTAAGAAGAAATAAGATCATTGGTAACTATTACAAAATATTTCTGACAAACTACCACCTTGTAAAAAGACCTATAAATATCTTAATAGACCTTAATAGCAGCAAATTACGCAATTTTTATATAAAAATAGTAATACATTCGCTGAGAATTTATCACAATTAGAACATACAACGATTGAGATACATAATATACTAATAGAAAATCCAATGTTTATACAACAGTATATATACAGAATAGCTTTATTAAAATAAGAATTTATCAAAGATGAAGTTGATAGAATGCTGAAATATAACTTAATACAACCATCAGAAAGTCCTTAAGCCTTATTTGTTATTCTCGTTCAAAAGAAGAATGGGAAACTTCAGTTTTATATTAACTACAGAAAACTTAATAACATTATTCAATGGGATAAACATCTTTTATCATGTATTAATGAACTGCTAGATATGTTTGAAAAGGCTAAGTATTTTTTAATATTAGACTTAGCCAGCAGGTATTGGCAGGTTGCTATGGATCTAAATGACTAAGCCAAAACAGCTTTCATAACTAGTCAAAAACTTTATGAATTTAAAGTAATGCTATTTAGATTAATAAATGCCTCTGCAACTTTCTAACATTTAATGAATAAGATTTTTAAAGAAGAGATTGAACAGTTCATAGCTATATATCTTGATGAAATCATCATTTTTTCAGATACCTTTAACATACATTTGCAATATTTACAGCTTATTTTTAAATAATTGAAGGATGTTAGACTCAAACTTAGAAAGGATAAATGCGAATTTGCTAAATTAGCATTTCTAAGACATATTGTAAGTAGACAAAGAATCTTACCAGACGCCTCTAAAATAGATAAAATCAAAAAATTTTCAATCTCAAAGAATATTACTAAGTTGTAAGAATTACTAGGACTAGCATCGTATTATAGGAGATTTATTCAGAATTTCTCAATATCAGCTGCACTATTATATTTATTTTACGAAAAGATATACTTTATATTTGGATGAAACTACAATAAAAGGCTTTTGAGTATTTAAAAACATGTTTAATAATTGCATTAGTCTTAATTTATTCTGATTTTAAACGAAAGTTTTTACTCTTTACTGATAGTTTGTATATAGGCCTTAACACAGTATTAGTATAATTAAATGATAATAATAAGGAATGTGTTATAACTTATGCCAGTCAAAGTATAAGTCATGCTAAGCGAAATTATGCTCTAACTGAATTGAAATGTTTTGCCACTGTATAAGGAATGAAATATTTTTGACCTTATTTGTTACATCAACAATTTGAACTAATTATTAACCACACAGCCTTATAATGGCTTTTTAATAAATCTGACTCTCTTCACAAGTTTATAAGATAGATTATTCATATTATAGAATTTTCATATCAAATTCAATATAAAAAAGGAAAATTACATTCAAATGCTGATGCATTATCCTAACTTTTCTCATAATAATCTATAACAATCATAACAAAAATCTAAAAGTGAAAGCGCAAGTATTAGCAGTATGACTAATAACTCTACAATATGGAACTCAAAACCTATCACCAATTATACTAATACCTTACTCAACTTACATACCCCTTAAACCTCATTCCTTCACAACAACATGCAATTCAAAAGTAAGCTCAATATTATTTTGTATAAAACTAATAACTTTATAAACGTAATTATAAACATTCAACTCAACTATTACTTGTAATCAAAACCAATGAAGTTGAAAGTGTTCTATATAATATTCATAATGAACCTTTAAAAAGATATTTAATACGTGATATTAATTATAATAAAATCGTCTCTCAATATTACTGGCCTAGTATGTATAAAATGATTGATAATTAGATATGGACATGTGATGTATATCAATGATAAGAAAGACCAAAACTCAAAGAACTATTGCATCTTATACCTATTAGACAACCATTTAATTATATTGGAATAGATTACATAGAACCACTTTTTGCGTATGATAAAAGGAAATAGGTATATTATTGTAGTAACTGAATATCTGATAAAATAGGTTAAAGCTAGTGTCACATCAGAATGTATCACCCAGAATACTGCATAATTTATTTATAATAAAATCATATATCAACACAAAACGTCAAAAAAAAAATATTAACTGATTGAACAATGTTATTTCAAAATGAATTAGTACTGCTTTGTTACATATAGTAGAAACTAAATATAGATTATCTTTACTGTATTATCCTTAGACCAATAGCCTTACTGAATGCTTTAATAGAATTTTGTATACAATTTTAACCAAATACACTGAATATTATAGAGAATAGATACTTATTTGATATCAATGTTATTCACATATCAACAGAAAATAATTAAATTTAAACTATTTGAGTTATTATATGAACGAAAAGCAGTTCTATTCATAGATTTACAACTACAATGACCTTTACCTATCACAAACTTATTGAATGCCATAGAAAAACATCAGTAGATAATCTTATCGCAATTGCAACAATAACGATTAGATACATAATAAAATATTATGCAATGATAACAAAAGCAACAAAACATTACAATAAGAATTGACCTGGAATTTCTTATCAAATTGAAAATAAAGTTTTATTATTTAATGTCACATAATCGCACATTCACGAAGACAAATTTAAGGATAAATTCAATAGACCTTTCTATATTCATGACATTGTGAGATCTGGAATTTATAAACTTTGTACAATAGATGGACAAGTTACAAAGAACCCCATATATACAGATCTTTTAAAGCCATATCTGAAATGAACTAAATGGAAACCTCAGATTATCATTGAATAATGATCAGCATTAAGACATTATAAAAGAGCATATGTCATTATTATATTATTTAAATAAATAAAACTATAATAGAATCTACAAATTTTAAAATAGTTTTAAAAGAATTTTGAATTTTTATAATTATTCTTGAAGAAGAAATTTGACCAATAGAACCTCAATATCAGACTGACATATTATTAGCTCAAAAAATGCAGTCAACTTATTAAACTCTACTTCGTTCTACCTATATGAGGAAACGTATTTTATCTTTTTATAATACTTTTTATTTAGGTCAACTTATTAATAATGTGATTATTTTATTGGCTTAACAAACGTTACAAATTGCAATAATAATTAAATACTATTACTGAACTGCTATTTGAGTTTATTATCTCTTTGAAAACGTAGGAGTCCAACAAATCTTTGATACTTAATATTTGACTTTGACTATGATTTGACGATTAAAGTCCAGTAAATATCAAGCTCTCATACTATAAACTCTCAGTATTTCTGCAGGAGCAGAAATCTTAAGCGGAAAGTAATGTAAATGGGTAAATATGACGTAGCTTAAGATCAACTAATTTGACATAAATAATATATATAATATGTCAGACATATATGACATAACTGACATATTAAACATAGTTGATATATTAGATATAATTGACATATTAGATATAGTTGATATAATAGACATGTTAGTTATATCTTTCTATGTAATTTATTTTATATAAATAAATAGCTTTTTAGTTCATGTAAAAAGTAGACAGACAGGAACTCAACAAGTTAGTTTTCAGTAGTTTTAGAGGCAACTGGCCTATTGTGTTACATTCTAGTTTTAGTGTTTCGTTTCTTTTCTTTTCTTATTCTATTTTCTTTATTTTCTTTTATTTCTCTTCTTTTCTTTTATTTTTACTATTTTACTCGTGAATAAACCTATTATTTTACAAATATAAACTACTGGCAATCCGTTGAATTATTGCTCATTATAATAGTATAAACGTTTTTGATAATCAGTCTAAAGTAAAACTTGTAAACCGTTGAAAGATTACTGCTCAATTAAAAAGAATAAACCGCTTGAACACCTTGTCTAACAGTCGTAGTTCACAAGAATTACACGTTAACAATACTTATATAATTTAATTTGAATTTCATATTTAATAATATTGAAAGATTTATTATTATAATTTCATACATATAAACTTAAATTTAGCATAAATTTTTTTATTAAAATTGTATAAGATATGTATATTAAAATGAAAAATAATGAATAATAATATATTTTGAATGAAATAACTAAAAATACAAAAAAAAGGGGGGGGGGAAATTCATATAAACATATTTACAACCAAAGGAATGATAAAAAGTGATCTACACTTCAGACCATTTCTTAGGACTTAAATGTTTATATAACCAGCCACCCTGGGCACCAGGACCAAAGCTTCTAGCCGGTTTATATTTAAACATAGAATGACTATCACCAAAATTTACTTCCAATTTACAGGTTCCTTCCACACCAACAGTCGGATACCATACAAGTTTTTCATCATTATATGAATGAGCTTTTCCCAAATATTCACCATCTTTTGTGAAAAAAACTTCTCCCGAAGATGGTTTGTACCCGCATCCAATAGTATCCCCCGATTCACCCCATTTTGGTCCGTATTCTTGCGAATCATATTGAGAATCTTGGTACTTATGTCCACTATCTGAATGATAACCGATCGAGTATTGATTATAACCGGGCATTCTGAAGCGAATCATGAAAAAAAAAAAACATAGGTGGTTAAAGTGATTGAAATCCAACCATTAAAATTACTGCGCATGGTATCTTACCTATAATACGGATAGGGTTTTGTAGTTAGCCCAATAGCAACCTTTGTTACATCATCGGATTTTTCAATGATGGAAATTTCAAAGTAATGTAATTCGTAATCTTCTTCATTCTTTTCAACTTCTCTTTTTTCATTCTCAATACATTTTTTTGGATTAAAGAAAGGTAAATTGGATTGTACAATGATTTCATTATATTTTAATCCTTTCTTTTTGGAATTATTAAATGTTAGCTCTCTTCCATCTTCATTACTCAAAATAATTTCTAATTGCTCGAGAATTTTTTCAGGGAGAAATTTCCAAGAAGAATAAGTATCTTGTTTTAATAACTCTTGTATTACATTATCAGGAGGTAATGAATTAGATGGTTGATTATTCTTAAAGAAACCTTCGGCATCCTTAAATGCTTCGGAATGAGGTAATTGTGATGATGAATTAGAATGTCTTAATTCCGAATAAGCAGGTGGTTGTGTATCATATGATGGTAACGTCGGTTGTCCTTCTAAATCAAGCGTATCATTTGTGACGGAAGAAGGTAATAACTTTTCTTTTTTAACAAATTTTTTATGACACAGATAGCAACAAGCTGATACCGCTACCGCCACTCCAGTAGCGATTAATGAAAATATTGCTATACATAAATTTGAGCATGATTTATTTCCCTCGGCATTAACATAAATAAAAGCTCCTGATCCACCAGAGCTTTTTGCTGAATATACTAATATAGATTTGTTTAAAATTAAATAAATTAAATAAACTATTCTTATTATTATATTTGAATAAATCATTTGTGAAAAATAAATAATTAATTAATTATATATATATATGATATTATTATTTTTTGAATTTTCGTACGGAAAGAAATCGAATTGAAAAAAAAAAGAAAAAAAAAATTTTTTTTTTCTTTTTTATCAACTTTCATATAATAAATAAATGTGACATACAAAAATAACTGTTTAGCTTAAAATTGGTTTTTTTTTTAAAAAATTAAAAAAAAAAAATAATTAAGAAATAAACAAAAGGATGACTTAATCTAATATGTATCAATAAGTTCCTCTATGTATATACAATCAACCTACATCGAGTTTAGATTCATTTATATATGATTTTCCAAATTTATGATATAATTGCATCATCATAAGTATTCTTAATGTATAAGTTTTATTCAGCCAGAATTTGATAAATTAGGTTATAAGATACGATTTTTACGACGGTTTGTATCAATGAGACGAACAATAAGAAAATTCATCACTTTATATAAAAAAAATTTGCGCGCCAAAAAATGAAAGTTCTGCGCCACGCGTTAGCTTATTATTGTGAAACTCGAAAATAATTCGTTTTACATTTTATCATCAAATGTAAAAAAAAAATTGGGACAGATGGTTTATATTTAGTGATATTTTACTTCAAAATTTTATTCTTTACAAAATTTTCTTTATATATTAACTTTTTTTTTTTAAAAAAAAATAAATAAATAAATAAATAAATATAAACATAATATATATATGTACTTTTGTTTCATTAAATATATTATACATTTAATTAAATTTACAATTGATTTTAAATCAACCACCTTCAACTCTTATTAAAAAGAATGTCTTTTTATACTATTCTTCCTTGTGTATTCATCATATTGAGTATCTCGATGTATAATTGCTTTTTCTCACTTCGTCCTCGATTCTCTATATAGAATTAAATTATCATTGAGAATTTATTTGTTAATTAAATTGAGTTTTGTATTGTTCTATTGTTATTGATGCTGCTGATTTATACTTTTGTATAAACTCGATGATGATGATGTGGGAGTAAGAGGAACGGGACGTCTTGGTTGTTGTGGTTTGTTATCTAATGACGTTATTGTCGTTGTTGATGACGAAGAAGTGGGAATTGAAGGCACAGTACGCCTCGATGATTGAGGTATTGAACGTCTAAGAGGTGAATCAACTATTATAGGAGAAGAGCCATCTTGTGATGTAGATTGTGAAGATGATGGTGGTAGTGATGGTATTAGATGAACAGGGCGCCTTAGAGAACTTGATGATGGAATAGAAGGTACAGGACGTCTTGGAGGAACAAATCTTTCACTCATTTGTGGGGGGGACGTGTTATTACTTTCGGAGTTTTGTGTATTTCCTTCTATAAAATCATTCGGATATGGAGGAGGTAAACCAGCACCTCCTAAAGCAATATTATAATTCGGGGGAGGAGGTCTCAATGCTGCTTCTAAATCATAATTAATCTCATCATCATTTGCAGTAGAAGTACTATAGCTACTTTGACTACTGCCAAATCGACGTAATCTGTCAGATAATCCACCTAATCTATAAATGGCGAATGTTGGATGATGATTCGTATTGCTATCTCCACCATTCGTTGACGAACGTGATGATGATGTTGAATTGTTATTATTATTATTATTACTATTACTATTATTATTATTATTATTATTATTTGATGTCCCTCCTTGTAATGGCGTTCCATAACAATTTAATCTTACTATTAGCTATATACGAACGAGAGATGAGAAAAAAAGTTTAGAAAGGTTACTCTGAGAAAGAAAAGTTAAAAAAAAATTTTTAGCATACCCAATAAACGACATAAAAAAGTAATACACCAATGATTATTCCAATGATATCCTTTACAGTAGGTTGTTTTCTAATCAAGTATGATATTGGTAAACTAATTGCCAGCAAACATATTATTACCAAGTATACTCTTGTAATATGTTTGTGGAATCTAGGATATCGTGACGTTGTTTCCATCGTTGAAATTTACTTTCTTTTGATAGCGTTTAAAAAACGAACAGTCGTTGGAAATATTTATGATAAATGAATCAAATTATCTACAATAAATAATATTTTGGATTTCTATTTAGAAATTTAAAAGAAATCTCGTTTTATTCTTTTGACGAAAAACTAGAAAAAAAAAAAATATCTATATATAAAGTAATGGATACCTGTAAAATAAAAAAGGAATGAATGAAAAATAATATTATTAAAAATATTAAAAATAAATAAACAAAAGCGGTTCTTATATAATGTGCTTTTATGTACTATTTTGTATTTGAAATAAAGTTTATTGACCCACGGAATATATTTGGCACCGAAATCGGTTAAACTGCGTGGTTAAAATATCGTAACAAGGTTACACAGCAAATTAAAACAACTTGTCACGGGAGGTAATCAATTTATATAAGCAGAAAATTATAATATTAATTTATTTCGTGAATTCTTTCGAATGTTTATTAAAAAGGATTTACAAATTTGTTTTTTTTTTTTAAAAAAAAGGTGAAAAATTATGGAAAGGATGTTTTTATATACAAAAAAAAAAGGTAAATCATTCCATTTTATAAATACTTTGTTCTTTGATTATTTGATTATTTGTAACACATATCATATTCTAAATAGAACTTTTGATCATAACTGTTATATAAATTTGAGTTTGGTTGTTACAAATAACTTAAGTTGATATATTGGAACAATCAATTATATTAATTGTTGTAAATAAAGAGTAAGAGAACCTTTCGATCGATCATAAATTTTCCAAATATAATCTTATGACTATAGACCGTCAAATTTTTTTCGAGTCGGCAAAAAAACTTTTTTTTTATTTTTATTTTTTATTTTTAGATTTTAATGCATGTAAATGGGGAGAGCCTTCAAAGCCTTCCTAACGGGAATTCTTACCATGTATTAAATTTGTCCGTAATTGCATCGATCAACAATAAGCTAGTTATTGGTTGAATGATTCTTTATTAAAGAAAAAAAAAACGTGAAGTCCCCTGAAATACACGTATTCATTTAACGATTGACGTTCAAGTTACAATAAATGACACGAAACCAATAACTTATTTAAAAACTTACCCGAAACATTTTATGCCAATATTAAAGGTTTAACCGACAAAAACGATTGTCACCATAATGGGTTAAATTTTTTTTAGTATTTAATTTGTGGTTTCACACGAAAAAATAGGTCACAATGCAACTGTACATCATCATCATTATATTTTTACTATTATTAATTGTCATTTTTCAATGATTTTCAAGAATAGAAAGACTCTCATTTTGTAAATTAAATGTGAACCAGTTGTTTCGATAGTAATTCCCAAAATATTTTTGATTTCTCTACAAACCTTACCTTGAAGAATTTTAAATTCTACAAAGAACATTGGATTGTAAGAAATAAAATTCTGCGTAGAATTAAACAGAAGCACCTTTATATCATACGAGCTCAGTACCTAACGAAAATTTTGGCAAAAACAGAAATATTAGGTTCATTGTTATCGAAATTTGGGTTCGGCAGTTCCAAAAGGGTCTCGACCGAAAATGATTTCGAAACCGTCAACGATGGAACTAATCAAATTTTTTATATGAAACAATTATATGTAGATTGACTACGGACCTTTCGAATTGCCGGTCAATCACACGAATAATAAAGTATTCGAGTCGATCTTTTTTCAAGTAGTGATGTTGAGTGGTCCTTAACCGGTTCTTACGATTACTAACTCTAATCACTTATCTATATATAATAAATAACCCCATCAAAATTGTCAAATATTTTATAATTAATTTGTAAAAAGCGTAATTGGTATTCAAAATTGGCAATTTGATAGGACCGCTAATTATAGGACTGGTCCTAAATCCTTAAATTTTAAATTTCAAGAAATTCTGGGATTTATTATTTATTTTCTTTAAATAACTCATTAAAACACTATAATAGAAAAGTTTAATAATAAATTTGCAAAAATAATTCTTTATAATTTTATTGGGACTTTTAGGACCGCTTATGATCGCTTAACATCCCTATTTGCAAGTATAAAAAAAAGAAAGAATATAGAAATATCCAGTATCTGTTAATATAAAATTTATTTTAGATTTAGTATTTAGTTGATTATTATTAAAAATGAATACTTAAAAAATGTATGTTTATAATTAATTTTTAATTTTTAAATATTTTAATATTTTAAATTTATTATTATTTATAAATTAAACATTTAATATAAAATTTGAAATTTTAAGATTATTTAACTTTAATTTTTTTTAATTATATAAAATAAATAATTAATCATACTTATCAAAACTATTTTTTATTATTAAAATGTTTTACAAATTTTATCATAGTTTTTTAACATATAATTTAACTTATTTCAAAAATTAATTTACTAAGTTTATAGTGTTATTTATAGATAAAGATAAAGTTTTTAATAATTGTTAAAACTCTGATGAAATTATATTAAAATCATTAAAATCAAAATCAAAAATATGATAAAACCCTTCTAATATAATGTAAACTAAAACTGTTAAAGTTTAATAAGAATATAATAAAACTATTCTTATTTAATTTCAAAATTTTTAAATAATATTTAAACATTTATCATTTTTTATTTTATATTTTTTAATATAGTTTTTATATTAAAATAAAAAAATTAAAAAGGTTATACTTTATATAATTTTCTGAAAAATTATAATTATATTATATTTTCTAAAAATAAATACCCTTAAATAAATTTATAAAAAAAAAAAATAAAATAAAATAAAAAATAATTTTATCTTTATTATTACAAAATTACCATCATCATTTACAGTATATCTAAGTTTTTAATATATAATAAAATTTAAAATAATTAATATTATTTCATCAGAAATTTGCTTTATAAAATTAAAAATAAAATAAATAGCTTTTTCTTTTTTTTTGTAAATACTTTGATTCATTTAAATCTTTAATTAAAATCATTTCTTGAGTTATCTTTCATTTTAAATTTAATGTAAGGTTAATGTTCTTTTAATAATAAAAGTCCTATTTAAGTTAATTAACTATAATTTTAAATAAATTATTTTATCTTTTATATATATTATTAAATTTAATATGATGAAAATTAGTATGTAAAATTCATGTATACAATGTATATATATGCACATTAATTTTTTTTGTGTACATATTACACAGCATAAAATGTGCATAAATAATTACTAAAAATAGATAAATTATATATAAAAATGCATAAATTATTTATAAAAATTTTTTTTTTTTTTTTTTTTTTTTTTAAAGTGCGGTAGTTTCGCAATATCTTTATTATGAAAATATGATAATATAAAATTAAAAACAAATCAAAAGAAATTACAAAAATCTCGTAAAGAACTAATCTAAGACTAACACTA
>CAJVPP010002643.1:0-14026 GCA_910592005.1 Funneliformis mosseae
GCTCTTCTAAAGTAGAGATATATTGTTCCTTATCTCGCACATCTTTCCTAGCTTGATATAGCTGACTTTTTAGACTGGAGATTTCAAATCTTAGCTTTGCTATCTCTTCTTCTGAAACATTCTCAAGACGCTCTATGTCTTTATTGAGATTTTGGATTTCTTGTTCACATCGGGAATAATCTCACTTCAGTTGATTAAACTGTTTCTCATTCAGGTGATTATTTTCTACCTTTGTTTGTAATGCATCTCGAAGATGAAAGTTCTTCTCCTTCAGCTCAGCTTTATGTTCTTCACATGTTCTTCTCTGCCTTGGATGAGGCCTGCTAATTGACATTCTTTTTTCGCAATTATAAAAGAAAATGGGTGAACCTTTGATTTATATAGATCCTTAAAAAGCGTGTGATCTTGACTGGGATTTTACTTTACAGAAGTACAAGGAAAAAAGTACCCCAACTAATGAGAAGAATTTTTCCTCAAAACTATTCCCTACGCTTTCACTGTTACTTCTCTATTTGGAACTTTCAGAAGATGATTCCAGTTATCTGGACTTGTTTTTTCAGAATATAATGTTAACACCTCATTAAGTAGGATTCCGGGTTCTTGGATATTATCGCAAATCAAATAATATTTTTTACTACCTTCGCTATCGATCAACCAGTAGCCTTCCAGATAACAATGATCTTTTTTGCATATAGGGCAGATTTACATATCATGGATGAGGTAGCAATCTACTTGGTTAAGACATTCCCTATCTATACTGGCATGAAGGTCTAGGCATGAGGTAGTTCTTTTGAATCGATTTATCACTAAATCAATAACCTTATTACGCTTCCATTTTGGTAACTTCTTCTGGAGTGGAATGAGCTGATCACTTTGTGAAGCAAGTGAATTCTTTGAATCGATTCCAGAGGAATTATCTGGAGAATTAGAGACATGAGATAAAAGAATAGGTGAGGTTAAAATGCTTACCTCAGAAGATTCAGCCGGTAGATCACGTAAGTGTGAAGAATTCTTCACGCTGATCACTTTTTGACATTCTGTAATGTAAAGGTTTATTATATTTTGAATTTGTGCACCCGTTAAACTTCCAATAGCATTGACACTGTATATAACTAACCCGATTTTGTCTATTCCTACTTCTTTAAACAGTGTATAAATATTTTTAGCTTTTTGAGTCATCTTGCGTAAATTATCTCTCTTTTTACCTAGAAGATAGGGCTCCATTTCATCGTAAATCTGCGTTCTTGCCATTTGATCACTAATATTGCTTCTCAAAGCAATAGTTATGGCTTTTTTTCGAATTCCTCATTATAGTAATACTAACGTAACTTTTCTTTCTGACCAGTTTTTTCAGCTTTATCAAATAAGTGAGCTAAATGAGGTATAGAACCCAAAGCTAGATCAGAATCGACTGGAATTTGTTTACTAGATGCAGTAGAATTCGGTAAGGATTTATGGCTTCTAATGAATTCAAGTAATTCACATATTAAACCTTTTTCTACTTTTTATTTATAGGGAAGTTTCCCGTCCTTACTATATTTAAAGCTAGGCGAAGCAACACATGATTCGGATGATAGACTGGCAAGATAAACATTTTATCCATCTTTTTCATTCAAAGGAATGACAGAATCCTGAGAATTGATACCAGAGATATCGGCTATGAATGATTCTGAATCCAAATTCTTCTCCCAGAAATCACCTTCTTGAAGCTTTTTCTCCTGCTTCCTTTGTCTTATTTCCTCACTAATCCTTTTCTTATGATCTTCATCCAAGAAAGTATCTATCTCTCTGTCCTCTAATGATCCCCCTTGATCTGATAGCAAAACTACCTCTTCGATCTGTGAGGTGAGAGTCAAACCATTCTGATTGCACAGCCCTAGATCTTGTACCTCTGATAAATTTAACTGACTATAAACTTCGTGAATAGGCGGAGGCTTAGCTATAACTGAGTCAGGTACATTGACAGATTCTTCGAGAATAAAATCATCTATTACCTTATCTGATACCGATTGCTCTGCAATCACCTCAGGTACCTCTTCTATTGACTTGGTGTTGACATCATTTTGCTGGTCTATTACGGAGTCAGATTCATCAACAGCTGATATTTCTGCTATCATTTCCCTATCCTTCTGTGACTGCCCATCCACTACCGAGGATCCCTGTTCCAACATCAAGAATCTGGCCTCAAGTTCCGTATTTTTTAGTTCTAATTCCTCGATTCTAGCATTATGCTTAGCATTCTCATCTATAACCTGCTTTAGAAGCTCGACATTCCTAGCCTTAATCTCAGCTTTCTCAGCCTCAAGCTTGACGTTCTTAGTCTCAAGCTCGCTAATGCATTGTTTCAATAATTTAAGCTCTGATGTTATAATCTATAAAACTATACACTGTACATAAGCATTCAAAATAAAAAAAATCACGTGAGCGTAAAGATTCTTCACACTGATCACTTTTGCCAAGAAATTATTATTCTCATATGAAAAAATATGAATGTATATTTGTGAAATTGATCACTAGGGTCCCTTTATTGATACAGAAAAAATAAAAATATATGATAAATTACAAAAAAAAGAAACTCTAATCATCTCGCATTGGAGTAGAAACTGTAGTACTATCTTCTTTTTATCTTTCTAATATAGAAATAGATGCGTGATATAGTAGGAACAAATTTGTAATTAATATGTTTCGTAAAAGTAAAAGGGTTTCCACAAATTTAGTTATAACACTCACATCTGACAATTGCACAGGAATTTCAGCCAATTGTAAATGAAAATACCTATGAATGTTCGCTTTATCTCTAATAAGTACATTCAGATGCAACATATTCCTAGCTACTTGCACTCCAACTATTCCAAATTGATCTTTCTCTGGTTTAAAGACTTTGCGAATCCAGAACATTCTATTATTACTTTCTCTCCATAGCTTTATCTCATCATCTATCTTTTTCTATTGACTACAGTATAATCGTGAACATTCGACATACATAAGCTTGAAGAAAATATCTAAATATTTTACCACATACATAATATCTAGTCATCTTCCCACCTGCCTTTCATCTTTCCTATCCGCACTAGCTATACTCTGTCATTCTGAAGTACTGATAAATGAGGATAGTCTAAAAGGAAGGTTTTTTAATATTGCTCGAATAGACAATAGAATAACCGTTGATTGATAGGTTCCTTCATTTAGTGATTTCGCAAGTTCAGAATTAAAAGCTAGGTTAATCCAAATATCTTCCAGAAGAATTAAAACTTTTTTTATAACATCCATGATTTTTTCTTCCGATTCTTTCTAGGTCCCATCGTGAATTAGTTTATCCAGTATTGTATTCTGAATATTACAATCGACAAAACTTGTTATGAAATTTTCACACATTTCTTTAACTATCATCATAGGAGCAGGCACTATTTGCCAAGCAGGTTTCTAATATAAAATATATGTTATATTTATTCTCAAAGAACCTTCAACAAATTTATGGTTACCTACCTTAAATGCCTTTTTTAGATTTGATGACAACTGCTTGACAACTGTTGATTGATTGCTAATAACTCGGCTGGCCAAAGGATCCTTCCAGGTTAAGCTTTGAATAGATATAGCATTTACTTTGGAATATAATTGTTGATAGAGAGGCGAAGTGTCTTTTCTAAGCTTTTCTTTCAGATCATTTATATTATCTTCAATTTGATCTGAGCCAAAAGGAATTTCCTTATCTGTTTTAATTGCCCTCATGTCGTATAAGCTACAAATACCTTCAAAGCTAATGTCGAACTAAAAAAAGTATTGTGTTAGATTTCAGAAATAAAAAAGAAGTTCTCATTATAAAAATAACATAATCATCAGTGTATATGCGAAGTTATTATCTTTGTGTGACTATCATGCAGATGAAACTTCGTATAATACTAATAAAGCAACATAATAACTCATATCTTAACACACCCCTCGATATGGCAATAACCTTTTCACATAATAGGTTGGTAGGGTGAACTATAAAACTGCATAACAGATTATAGCATATACACCCCTCTACTACATGTAAGTATTTACTGGCAAGCGAACTGAATGGGTAGATCGAACATAAGCAAAAAATAACTTGTTTATTCAGGTTTACTTTAGTAAACGATCACACAGTATCATCATATAATAATAAAAGCTAAAATGTTTGTATAAATCCTAACTAACCTGTGGTAGGATTCGGAAAATTTTTAATTGATGAGAAGAACCTTCCATAAATACATTGCTAGCAGATCCCACGGCTCGTTTTACAATTGATTTTAACTCTGTTTGGGAAACGCAGCGGTTTTCTTTCATTCTAAGATAAATAACAGATGTAGCGTTTATTTGACGTTCCTCAGCAGTTGTCAAGAATTCATAAATCTTATTATACATTATGGTAGACATGTTTGTGCAGTTAGTTTGGGATATAAAATAATGTTAATGTACTGAGATAACGCAAAAAGCAAAATAACCAGAGAAAAGCTAAAAATTACCTATACTGCCTTTTTAAATGCCACCATTTCCCCACATTTGCACCTTTCTAAACTCACATTGATATTGAAAAAGAGATAGGAGAAAATATGCAAGGCACTTTGCGCCAAAAGTTTGTATTCAAAGATAAGGGTATGTGGAATATGCATTAAAGATCTTGACTTTAGAAAGGTGTTGGGGGTAATGCATATATAGATTTTTTTCATCTATCTGGATATACTATTATTAGGAAAGATTATCTCCTGCAGGTCTATGACTAAAGGAGGGAGAAAAAAATGAAATATCCCCTTCGATCAAAGATCTTCAGGGCAGGGTTTATCTCCTGCATCAAAGGAGGGGTCGATTTATGTGTGAAATTATTTTGTCCACAAGCAGATAGTCGCACTTGCACAGATGATTGGCAGTGTATCACTATTACATCATATATATTTTAATGAGAATCAGAAACATGTTTATTTATACTTTAGCATCTTAATGGCTATCGTACATGCCTATATGCATTGGTGATCTATGCAAAAAAAAAGAAAGGATTAATTTATTGTATTATTATAATAAATATGTAATATACTATTTTGGTAAAGAATCTATAGCCCGGAAAATACGTTACACATACTTACAATTATTATTCGAATCTAAGAAATCTATACTATTAAGCTTTCTTTCGATAATAAGATATCCAGATTTATAATAGTCAATTTCTAGCGATTTACATGGATATGCTTTACCTGCTATTTTACACATGTATCGTCCATATTCTGAACTTCTAACAAAGTTTACATTGCTATTGTTGAGGTATTTAACATTATGGTGATATTCAGGATTTGATAGCCACTTTAACATATAAGACCAATCTGAACATTCAATGATTCTATAACCTTTCAGATGTAATTCTATAAAAACAACTATGTATGCCACAATAAGTAATCATTCCTTTAACTAATATTTCTTCTTTTCTGCTCAGTCGTATGGAACATGATTATTATGTAGTCTATTTAGAAAATCTTTAGATACATCTTTTGCTAGAATTTTTCGATCAATATACCATACATATAGATTATAAACGTCTCTATGATCACGAGAACAAAGATACTTATTCTCGTCAGGAGTACTATCATATCTCACCATATTCCAAACTCATTTTGCCTATGTCTCAGGTCTTAACTTGAAAGTTCTCCAAGCCCGTTGGATAATTTTTGCACTGTTAAATATGGAATAAACAATTCTTTGTCTAAATTTATAATCCGTATTATATGTATAAAAACCATGCTGTAGATAAATAGAATAATTTATAAAAATTCTATCAATCTCATCAGAACTAAGTGATGATACTCTTCCCACTTTTTTTGTATTTGTTTGTATATGATTAAATGATGCTATATGTCTTTCAGCTGTTTTAATCATTTTACAGGTGTAGGGGTTTATAGCAATTTTAGTAATATATAACGTTTTTTAGCAAATATTTCTTATTATAGCAGTTTGTAGCAAGTATATAATAATAAAATATCAGATTCATTTTTATTCAGTTAACTTTGGGGTGAAAATGGATTTATAACTGATTTTTTGATTCGGTTAAATTAGATCTGAGACAATATACACAACATGATCATCATTGTATTATGATACATCTGACTCCTTTTTAATGTCTCGTTAGTTTCCAGTTTGTAGATCTCTCGTGATTAACAGAGGGTTTAGCTAGAGGTGCTTTGTATGATATATTTATATAAGATTATCGGCTAATTTTATACTGATGATTTCATAATAGCAAGGGCTTTTTCTAACCCCTGCATCTGCACCTTTATTTCATTAATTTCATAGTGCAGATGATTATTTTCCTTGATTCGTTTCTCATGTTCTCTAGTTAGATTCTGCATAAAATGACTAAATGTTTCTTTATTATATTAAGCAATTGCTTTTGCAGAATAATAAGTTCATATTTAGTCTGATCATTAATTCCCGCCCTATGATCATCTGACTTGTTTTCTGATTGGGGTTTAATATTGGGTACTGGGTATTCTGGCCAATTTTGAGGTCATGGTTTTTTCCGATCTATAGCTTTACGACTCCGGTCTAATGATTTCTGATAAATCTCTAATATATGGTGTAAATAATCCTCTATCCGCTTATTTTTCTCTGAAATCTGATTTAGAGAAATAGGTTTATGCAAATAATTTAGAAGCCTTTGATATGCCCTATCTTTTATACTTATTGGGAGCTTATCTGTAATGTAATTATAATTTGGATGGAACATTATACTCAGATATCTTGCACGTAAAATCTTGCATGCAAAAAATTTATTATTATTATTATTTAAAAAATTAACATTCAGAGTTTTATTAAAAATTTTTAGATAGATGCCTTAGCTTTAACGCCTTCGGCTGGCTAAGAAATATATATAAAAAGAGATGACTAGGAAAATAGCGTTTGAAATAAAAATGGTGCACAAAGAGTCATAAACACTCTAAGAGGGAGAAGTTCTCGGATCCTAAGCCATAAATGAGAGTCCCAGCACCATTTTTATTTTGCATTACTATTCCCACTGAAAGTGTTACTATTATTACTACTACTGCTACTACTGCTTCTCGAAAAATTAACCACCTTTTTTTCATTTTCTCTATCAACCCAGACCTTTATTTTATCTATTGTCATCACTCTCAGAATTGTTTAATGTCTATAAAAACTCGCCAACATGGCCAGACTAAGTCCAACATCATTTTTATTAGATAATATATTATATAATTGTACAGGGGAACAACCTTCTCTCTTTCTTCTTTGATCAAAGAGAGCTGAAAACTCAATCCAATATATTTCTATATCCTTACTATAAATGGAATATCATTCAGTTAATATATTACTTGTAGTCGAAAACTGATTAGAGCTGGCTAGGGGAGAATAAGTTATATTAGATCTCATCCTATTAAAAAATCAGTCATATGAAAGAATAATATACCTTGAAAGATTGCATCATTTCTTCAATCAGCCTCTTCACGCATTTTCTGGAGATCATTTTTTATCTCCAGGATTTCAGGGTTATTTCTCTAGGCCTTTTTCGGTGAAAATAGATGAATAAAGCCACAAGACTTATATAGATGATTATATTTTCAGAAAAAAAAGCCTGAAGCATATCTAGTGTTATGATATCTTGAAGAAGCATCTCATAGATGATGAATACGATAGTGAAGAATGCAATAGAAAAAATTTCAAATTTTGAAAGCATTTTGCGGAATAGTTTTAGAAAAATGATAAATTATGTAGTTTGATAGTTCGAAGAGTCTGGGCGACTTCGGCAATAATATATATTTGATTTTATTTTTTTTCTACCTAAACCTTCCTATATATCCTCCATTTTTATATTTTTATTCCTTTCACAGTTGATCATCGTAAAACATGAAAGTCCTAGATCTTCACTAAGCGATCCTGAGTTACAAATTAACCTAGCAGGTGATCGGTCAAAGGTGTTTCGTCAAAAAAAAAATTAACGTTATTTATATGTAAAGATCATCAAGGGGGTTATACATATTTTTGAGAATGTGCGAGAATGTTTAAGAATAAATTATTATGCGCAGTTGCTTGTTCCTGTGATACATATAACGTTTACCATATTACTGTACATTATTTATTAAGCTATTCCTCTTCATAAATAAGTTTTATTTTTGGGTATAAGTTTTGAAAATCGCTTTTTGTGTCATCTCTAATCCGCAAACAATTCCTAATTTCTATCACTCCCAATTTAGTGGCTAGTTTTGGAATTTTTAAAAATGTTTTTGGATTTAAGTGTCTAAAACCTCTTATTGTAAGTCTTTTTAAATTGGAGCACTCGGTTAGAAGAGCTTCTAGATTTTTATTGTTAAGTATACGGGACCCACATTTTTCAAAACTTAGCTATTGTAAATTTGGACATGCCTTACACACTTCGGAAATGTAGACATCTGGCTCTATATTTATTTCTCTAATAAATTTAAGACCTTGTACTTATCCACATATGACTGGCTTCGTATTCCTACTCAATGCCTTAGTAAACTTGATTTTGGAGATAGCCGTTAGAGTTATTCTTTGCTATATTAGTTTTCTAGCAATATAATACCATTGCTTATTAACAAATAAAAGTGGATACATTTTCTTATCCTTATCTTTTCTATAATGTTGGAAAATTCTATCGAGAATATCGGTTGGTAAAGGTAAATAATGGATGAGTGATTTTTCTGATTTCGTAGATGGAGACACTATTTCATCGAAATCAATCCATTTAAAATTCATTACATTTTTTATTGACACAATGCCTGATTTTGTAATTTTTAGATCACCATTCCCACCTACATATCTTTCTATTAGCTGTTCAGTATTTTTATCTGAAATAATAAAACCATCTGTGTGGATACACTTTACACGATCTCCTAGAGGTCTAATTTTTTCTGATATAATTTTGCGTCCCTTTGCTGAGATAAAAGGTGCCATACGTCGATGTGGTCCTGATCTTTTCTCATCAAAAAATAATCGCCTCCAGAGTGATACTAACATATATTTAGCTGGTTTTCCCGCTTGTTCACCCTCTTCCTTGATCTCTATAAGATAGCTTGCCCATTGTTTGAAAATATCATACCCGCTCATGAACGTAGTTTTCTCAAATATAAGAGCATTAGGACTTTCAGAGGATAACTCTATGTGGAGACCTAAATCCATTGCTAATAATAAATCATAGTAAGTGTAATATCCTGTAGGATTATAACGAAATCCTCTTATATATTTTTGTTCTGCTAGATGACCACCTATAAAGACTCGATAAATACTATACTTTAGGTGATTCTTGATAGAAACAGTTCTAATATGTGTGATTGTTTTAAATTCACCTGCTCTTACGGGCCAGTCTGACATATAACTAGATAAGATATGCAGATAAAATTCATTGAAGTCCAATTCAGTCGCAATTCCTTCATATGGCTCAGCTCATGTTAAAGCTCCTGTGTATGCTGATCTTATCCAATGATCTTCTTCTTGTGATAAGTCTTCTAATTTTCTAGAAGCACTAGAGACATCTTGGAAGAAGCGCAAACTTGACATTGCATATGTTCCAGTTTTTCGTAAATCAATCTGTCCTCTACTCCGCCATGCGATTGCACTGGCTTCTTCATTATATCATTTATATACTTCCTGAAGTGTCTCATTTGGATTGGCTTTGATTAAAAACCAGTCTCTTGATAAATCAAGGAAATCATTTTCAGAGCCAATCCATTGTGTACTCCTATCATAGAACTCAACATCCTTACCTTACTTTCTCCAGAATAGAAACCTTCAAATTGCTGAATACTATCTTGTATTAGTATTTTAGTATGCTGAGGCGGTCTCGTAGTCACTCTCCCCATCCAACTCTGGCTCTTCTTCTGGTTCAGGAGGTTCAGTTGCCTCAGGTGGTATTAGTGTCAGATATTCCCAGAGATTTCCGAATAATTGTCCTATTGCACCGGTGATACTACTAAGTAATCTGCTCATATTTTCCTAAAGATTATATATGGTTACAAAAAGTTTAAAATGAAAATTAATTTATTCAGATAATTAGAGTTATATATTTATTCAAAAAGAAAAGATTATTGGAATAGGATTTTATAAATATCTATATATTCTTAGGACTGGAGAAGTGTGTAATGAGGGTGCTATCAGCCAGAAAGGTGTAAAGTCCATTGGAAATCTCCTAGACGAATTCCATGTATAAAATGCGGAAAATTGACTTCTTCTATTTATAGTGCTTGTAGGAAACATACAGGTAAATATCGCATTCGAGATTTTTATCAGCATCAAAAGCTTGCGAAAATTTGGGCTAGTGACGGGCTAGTGACAGGAGTACAATGAGTATGATCATTTATATCACTTGATTTTTTTCATGCCCGCCTTCTCATAAATTCAAAGCCAGAAAATCCTATTTATCTTTTTCTGAATAATATAAAGAAAAGGGAGTGTGGATACTATTTGTTTCATATCTTGTGTACATGCTCTGCACCTTCGGTATTCCGCAAAGTGTGAACACTATTTGTTTTCATATTTGCTTCATATAATAGCATACATTAAATAAGATAGCATATGGGTCGGGAATAATAGCATTCATATTCGCTTTGCCCTAAAGGGCTTTGCTCATATTCTTGCTATTATTCCCTCCTGTCAAATGCGTATTCATAGGCGTCACCCTAAAGGGCTTTGCCTACTCATACTTATTCTCCTATATCGAACGTGCATTCATCATCGCTCTGCTCCTCCTCATGCTTGTTCTCTCTTGCTATTTAAGCAGTATGCTATTGGGAGGCAATTTGATTAAAATATATGCGAAAAACTTATGATATTCAGGATGAGAATCAAAAAGGTTTTGGACTTGATTGTGTCAAAGTGGAAATTTATTTTTACATATAGGAAGCAAACTTTTACAAAGCAAATACCAATCAAGAAAGCAAAATGATTTCCTTAAGGTCACATGTATGATAACAAAATGTTTACGCTATGTATTAAATTTTTGATACCCAGGATAACCTTCTGGATACATTTGAGCTTTTTGTGCCAAAAAGCAAAAATTTTTTTACTACTTGAAAATAAGCGATTTCAGAATAAAAGCTAGTCAAGAAAGTGAATTGGTGATCTTAGGCTTTCAAGTATTATTTCATTAGGAATTTGATATGAGAAATTTGATATATGAAATTGTAATATCCAGGATGACCTTTTGAAGGCATTCGGGCTTTTTGTGCCAAAAAGCCCAATTATATACTACTATTTTGAAATTTTTTGATTCTACACTAATTAAAAAATTATTAACTAATTAATATTATTATGATAATTTTATAACTTTAATTAAAATCTTAAAGGGTAAATAAAATTAAGACAATTGCTCAAAAAATTATAGGTCAGGATTTATAATAATATCAGAAATTATTCTTAATAATAAAACATATAAGATAAATACAAAAATAAATATAAAATTAACATAAAATATTTCAGAGATTATACTTTAAAGACTTCAAGTTAATATAATAAATTAATACAATATTATACAATAAGTTTATTAATAATAATTAAAAGAATTACAATAAATGTAAAAAGATCATGAATAAATTAAAATAGTTTTAAAGAATTGTAAAAGATAAGTTTTATACTTAATTAATTATATTTCTTATTAATATAATAAATAAGTTCAGTACCTAAAAGATTAATATCTTATTGATACTAAGATTTAAAAAAAATACAAAGATATTCATATATGTTGAATAATTAATAAAATAACTAAACTAAATATATTGAAGAAAATAAAGTTGCTATTTTGCTAGGTAATAAAGTTATCATATTAATAAAATTACCAGATCTGAATAAATGTTTATAATTTATATAATTAACAAGAGTAATAAAGTTGATATTTAAGGATTTATATAATGATTGATGATAATAAAATAAACAAAATAATTTTTCTAATAATCTATATGGAAATAAAATTAACTTCTTAATCTACTAATAAATTCTATCTAAAATTTTACCTATTATAATATGTTAATAGTTTTAATCTTTATTGTCAGATAAAGTTTTAAATATATTAATCTTTTAGAATTACTTAAAATTATTTCTTATTTTAAAGAAATATCATTATTATCATTTACATCATAACATTTATTAAAATATATTTTATAAAAGAAAATAAAATTTAAGTTGAAATATTTTTTATATATTTATTTAATTATTTTAGATATTATATATGTATATATATAATAATGTATGCCTATTAAACTATAGATCCAAAAATTTGAATATATGATTATTTAGTTATTTATTTATAATTAGTAATAATCGATTAAATAGCTAAATAATTGATTAATATTTTTGTTAATTGATCATTATAATCATTTAGTTATAATTAGATAATTTAACTATAGATAAATAATTCAGATTTCTAATTTTAGATAATTGTAATAATATTATTCAAAATTATTAGCTGTCCATTGTACTTCTCAAAAATTATAGACACGATCTCGGCTACTAAAAATGATCTTATTGACTAGCTAAATTTTTCATATAGAGTCAGATATACAGTGCACAAAACTGAACTAGAGGACATATTTAATAACACTTTCACATCACCTTCAAATGCTTTTAATGGCTACACAGATATTATTCAATCCAGAATTTCATCTTCCCTAATAAATATTGTTCACAAAATAGCTGGCAATAAAGAGCAATGCCTTTCCATTGTCTCACATTCGTTGCTCCTCTTCCACAAAAGCTATACGATGACGTCTAGAAATACCATTGCAACTTATTAATTACCAAAGAGCGTTCAATTGGTATCATTAAATAAGACAAGCGTAAACGTAATGCCAGTTCACCTCTACCTTACAGACAAACATCAAGCCCCTTTTTTAACTGGGAAATTTGGATACATCTTGCGAACTAATTTGGCTACACATTTTCAGACTTTTTAGATAGACACTGACGTCTTCTTTTTCTTTTCTTATTGATATCAACTTTCATTAAGTATGTACTTAGTGGACTTGATGGAGGGGAAAGACGATGATAGGTCGATTCAAATGGGTTTGTAATATAACTACAGGGGATAGCTAGTACTTAGCATAGATTTATTTTTGATTTACTTTGTATTTACTTATATATAAATTTAATAAAGTTACTGGTAATACCACATTGTTAAAAAAAAAAAAAAAAAAATTATTAGCATAATTATAAAGTTATAAGATTTATATTATATAGTAAAAAATTTATATGTAAATTACTAAAAAATATAATCATTATTTATTACAAAAGCCTTACTTTAAATCATATTTTAATTAGTTTAAATAGTCAAATATTCTTTGTTAACTAAATATTTACTGCCTTGAGTAAGTATTATAATTGAGAAAACATTCAAATTATAATATTTGATCAAGTTGCATTTATAATCATCAAAATGTAATAAATAAATATTATTTCTTTATTAATCTAAAATAAATTCAAAACCTTTTCTAAACTTTAATTCTTAAATAGACTATAACTCTTTATTTGATATTCCATTCTAAATAAAAATAAAATTTGCTTAATACTATCTTTAACCTTAATTTGTAACTTTCAAAATTTGTAAATTGATAAATATATTACTATCAGATAGCAATTATATATTTAACATATAGTTAAAATATTTTAATATAGGTGATATAATTTTAAGATGATTAACATATTTATAAAATATGTTTGAAATATTTTACATATTTCAAAATTTAAGTTCAAATTTATACTAAATATTAACTTTAATGGAATAAATAATTATCACATATATAAATTAAAATAATTAATAAATATTTTTGAAATATATTTATAATAGAGCTCTGAATTAGATCAGATTGACCTGTTTACTTGATCTGAAAATTCAGGTCAGGTTAATAGATTTTCAGGTTAATGTCAGGTTAGGTCAACAGGTTGAACTGACCTGATCTAACCTGATAAAAATTCAGGTTAACCAATCATTCTTCTTGAATAATTTATTATCATTAAATTAGAAATAATAAAGTTGATTAAATAAATTAATAATTGT
>CAJVPP010002644.1:0-14025 GCA_910592005.1 Funneliformis mosseae
TTTTATCATTTAAGTCAAACGATTTCTTATCGTTTTTTTTGAACGATTTCTTATCATTCTTCTTAAATGATTTTTTTATCGTTTAAGTCAAATAATTTCTTATTGTTCTTCTTAGAATGATATTTTTATTGTTTAAGTCAACTAGAGTCAACTTGAATCAAGTCAAGTTTAAATCAAGTCGAGTTAAATATTTAACTCGACTTGAATTTGGCTTGACTCGCAAATCATCGAGTCAAAAAAACATAAACTCAACTTGATTTGAACTCAACTCGGCTTATCTGACTCATAAGTTAACTCGACTCGTCTAGAACTCTATTAATAAAAATATATATTATTTTTATTTCATTTATTTAAACTATTTTGTGTATTATATAAACTATCAATATTTATTTGACAAAAAATTAGAAGTTTTTAATTTTTTTTAAAAAATAATTTATTTATTTAATGTAAAATAAAAGTATTACATAATCTAAAAAAATTTTTCTTATTATCTAATGTAATTTATTTTATATACTAATATAATAGTGTTAACGTTTCTTAATATTTAATGTTAACAATTATTACAATTTATATTTATCATGAATTTCAAGTGTTACTTCTATTTTACAAATTTTACATATAGTGACATTACTTATTAATAATATTGCTTCTGTATTACTAATTCTACTTATATTACCTGAAAATTTTAACGTTTATAATTCTAATAATGTAGAAACGGCCTTATTAAAAAACTTGCTTAATAAATATTTTAAGAATATTGTTTATAAAAGTTATAATTAATGCAAAATAGAATAGATCTTCATAACTGATATGATGGTTTTAAATAATATTGATCTTATTGAATCTTTGGTCATTCATTCTTATGATGCTGATTTATTAGAAACACATTTCAAACATTTCTTAAAATTCACAAAGTTAATTGATTTTTTGTGTTTAGATTTAAAAAATACTAATGATTATCTAAAATTCCTAAAAAATTTTTTCAAGTGAATTACTAAATATAATTGAAAAATATTTAATATTTTTAAAGTTAATTAATATTTTTTTTTTAGTTTTATCAAAGTACAAAATTATCTCAAGAATTTTTTAATACCTATACTTGCAGATTTTCTGAATAATTATACATTCAATATGCCATAATTCAAAAGCTAAAACTAGAAAACTCTTCATTAATCTCAAATATGATTACACATCTTATATCTTTTTTAAGACCCTTACATGTTTCTCTTAATATTTAGAAAAGTTGCTTTTTGTATTTTGGGAATTTTTTAACAAACTTTACAAAGCTGTTTTTCAAAAAAAAATTTAGCAACAAAGTCCGCATTTTGAAGAATAAATCTATTGTTATATTTAGCTCATACAGCATGAAAATTAATTAAAAAATAAGTCATTACGCATTTTGATAAATGCAAAGAACTGGCCTATTGCATTTTTTTGATTTATTAGATATATTAATACCTTCAACCTTAAATATTTATATAATACTCTTTTAGAATAATCATTTTGATGAATATGTTAAAATAATCTTTCGATTGTGAACAGTAATATGTCAATTTCAGAGAAAAAACTATGATAAGATTATGCTTACATTTTTATTAGATATTTAGTATTTGACCTAAATAAATCATTCTATACTTTTTATACTTAAGAAATACCTTAATATTTTTGATGAATATTCTGTAGAAAACTTTTATAGTTTTATTAGAAGATAGACTAATGCAAAAGTTTTAACTTCAGAATGGTTAATGCATAATGGAATATTTATTGATCATTAGCGTCATGACAATGATTTTACCTAGATTTTTAAGACTAAAAAATTATATCCTTACTTAAAACAAAATATTGACGTAATGGCAATGAGTGCTGTCATTTTTTTGCTATAATTTTTTGATAATCTTTTCAAAAATATTGGAAATTTTAAAGTAAAAAAAGAAGGAAAAAAAATCAAAAAATCTTATTGGTATTTTTCAAGCATTCTAAAAGGATTTTCTAAAGAAGCTTTATTATTAGGATATCATTTAATCAGATCATCTCAGTCTAACTATTTCTGTGATGCAACAAAATACACAAATTTTTAAATCAATAGAAAGGTTATTCTATGTAGATATGCTTATCATAATGAATGCTAGATAAAATTAAATTTTTTGTATATCTATTGTCATGATTACCTCTCAAGTTGTATTAATGATTTAGCTAAATCATATAATAAATGATTGAAAATGATTAATAATATTGAAAATGAATCTGAAACTTCTGAGGAATTAGTATAAGAAGAAGATCAACTTGAAGGTATTCCTATTTATAAAAAACTAAGCCAAAAATTTTACGAACTACTTACAGGTATCTTTAAGTTTTCGTAATTATATTATAAAAATTTTATATTAATATGTCAATATGTATAATTAGCTTTCAGTGAAAATAAACCTTTAGATTTTTAACGCAAGGAAACTTAAAGATCATTGATTTTTTTATGCAATTTATTTACCAATTGATAACATTAATTTTAACTCAAAAATTTCAAGTGAAAGTATTTTAAATAAAGTTTTTTTTTTAATTTTTATTATAATTTTTTCTTTTTTGGTTATTAATAACATATATGTAATAAAATAAAAATGAGATGAAAATAAAAATATAATAAAAACATGAAATAAAAACAAAAAAAATGCTTTAAAAGAGGGTAAAAACCCAGTTTTAAGGAAATTGAGGAAGGTGAATACGAACTTTGATATAAAATTTTTATAAAAAAAAAATTTTTTTCAGTTAATTTCATTAATCAATTTAGTAAATTATACATCATGTGAATTTAATTTTATTAGATTGTTAATGTAGATTATTATGTAGATCTGCATTTTAGCTGATCAATTAATGGATTTATATCTATGCTGAAATAAGTATTACCTGCTCTAGTTATTCGTATTCAATAAAACTAATCTATATTTAGAACTTCTTTTTTAAGCAGAAAAATTTTATTGTGCAATCAACTTATCATTATTTTTGTAATAAAAGGTAGATCTTTTTGTTAAAATAATTGAATCTACAATCAGCTTCACATGTATCATCAGCATGATATGAAATCATAGATTTCAGAAGATAAAAAATACTTTTTTACATGGTTTTTCTTTAATTTTGAGCTTATGTAGTGATAAAAATGGTAGATTGATAGATGAGGAAGTAAAAAAAATATTATTTGTTTTGAGATTATATTGAAGAACTGGAAAGCAAAAAAAAATTCAAAGTTATGGAAGTGTCAATAGTAAAGACTACTATTTGTTATTCCTATATCATATCTTTTGTTAGAATTTTAACATATGGTTTACATAACTGATTAATTGATTAGAATAATTTATATAAGACCTTTTTTAGCTTTAATAAGTTTGATACATACTCTCTTACCCTTTATTTTTTACTATTTATACGTAAGAGAAAAAAAATTTTACTTTGCTTTCTTTTATTTACTTACTCTGTAAGTAAAAAGTAAAAAAAGGAATTAGAAAAACACTAAACTTCCTATCTGCTAATTTATATATAAAATTTTTTGTATATGAATACTATGAGTATTGAACTTAATATGTTTTTTAACTTTTCTACAATATTATAACCCTATTCTTTGTAATAGAAAATTCTAAGAATAAATTACTTTAATGAAGTTGAACCGTTAGATTGGTCACTTGTTAATTTATAGATTAAAGGTCAAAGTTTTCTGATTTTTCAGATAATGAAGTCCTAGAAGTCATTACTCAAAGATATTATTAATACAAATTTTCTATGTAAAAAAGGCTTAAGAATTATTATCTGATTTTGAGGTATTACTTTATTTCAGTACCTTATGTTGTTTCATTAACAATAAACGTGAAATCTGTAGAAGATGTCTACTATTCATTGCTGATATTGGCTGATCTCTGAGTTGTTCAATACATAAGCACCTGTTGCTTGTTCAGTTGTTAACAGTAGAATATTACTGAACACATTAGTTGGTTCCTGAGATATTGGCCAGTCCCTGAGTTAAGCACCTGTTGCTTATTCAGTTGTTAACAGTAGAATATCACTGAATACATTGGTTGGTTCCTGAGCTGATCAATGCATAAGTTCCTGTTGCTTGTTTAGTTTGTTAACAAGTAACCATTGACAAGCATTAACACATTGGCTGATCCCTGAGCTGATTGATGTATAAGTACCTGTTGCTTGTTGTTTAGCTGTCAATGACGCCTGAGTATATCTGATGGATATATCAGAAATGTTATTTGCATAACAACTCTAAGAAAATTTCACAAAAGCACAATATTTAGTTTAATACTAACTAATCTTTTTAATCTTTTAAAAAATGCTAAAAAATCATTAGATGTTGAGAAATTTTGGGAAGAATATATTGATAATCATTTAAATTACAGATTGTAGTTTCAGATGTGAGTTCATGTAATGTTGTGCATATTTACTATATTAAATTATATAACCTACCATTATCTACAGCCCAAGTATGTTGTCAATAATCCGAAAAGAGACAAATCACTTCGATCTTTTTGAAAAAAGAATTGGAATCACAAGAGAGGATACATTGGAGCCTACAATAAAGGTATCGATCGACTAAAAACGAAAGCGATGCCAAACAAGATATGGAAGAAATATCCCAGATTATTCTGAACAAGAATCTGATCAAGAATATGAGCTGAAAAAGTAAAGGAATGTTTGCAAAAACCTTTCCCTATGGTTATGAGGTATGCTTTGTAAGTAGTTTAGAAATCTGATTATTGATATCGGCCACAATAATAATATTATTATATCATTTAATGCTGTTAATAATCAAGAATTGAAAGTGGATAATTATTTATATATAGAGAGTAGTTTTGATACCAAGAAAAAAAATGCAAATAACAAGTGAAACATTATAAACTAAATTTTTGGTAATAAAAATTTCCGTTGACAATGCCGTGTGCCATAAAGTATGATGCTAAGTTACATTACATCAGTTTATTTTTAAAATAAATAAAAAAAAAATTATCACGCTGCTTTATTACAATTTCAATCACTTTAAATTATAATGTAAATATAAATTATTAAGAGGTATATAAAGATGCGGCGAAAACTATACCACGCCTGGTCTTTTCAATGGCCAATTTGAACTTTTCTTCCAACCCTAAATCGCCTATCTCCTTCGCCGCGTTAATCATTCCTCGCAACAATTCATCCAACATACGAAAGGTTCGAATAACATGACCTTCGAACATGGAATCAGAAACTTTCATGACCTCCGCGAATGATTTTCCCTATATTATTAATAAAAATATCTAGGTTAGAGAAATCTCTAATATATTTAATATACTTAAATAACAAATAGCAAATACTAACTTGACACCATGAATATACGGCCTCCATCATGTCGGGACAAAAAGTCGCGAGGTATTCTTCTTCAATAATATTTATCTTACACTCACTAGAGACTGCAACTATATTACGTGCCTCTTCCCGTATTTTACAATAAAGCACGTATAACTCTTCTTTGAGTGTATGTTGTTTTTTATCACCATTGTCATATACAAAACAGCTTAATAAAGTAACTATTTGTTCTGCAGTCAAATCATTAAAGACGCCATTCATAATCATTTCAGTAATGACTAATTCATCTCCAGCGTTGATATGACAAGCTACACGCCCTTTTAACGATACGACATCTTCATCTGTCAAATACTTAAGCCGCTTTAATAATCGTTTTCGATATTTCAGATCATCGAGATGTAATATAGATTTAGCTATATTTATCTTTTTCCTTGAACTTTTGATACTATTAGATAGTGCAAATTTATGAGCATATCGGTCATATAATAATGGAAGCTCCGGTGTTTTATGAAGTTTGTTGGCAAAAAGCTTGGCTTCAAGAATTTCAATTTTCTAAAATGTAATTAAATTAAATAAGAATCAAAAAATTCATAGATAATAAATAACAATGATAATTTACCCGAATCAACTTTCGGAAATCTTCATCTCGAATGTGCATGTCTTCTATAGGATCCAGAATTGGTATACCATCCGGAAAATAATTCTTTATTTTTTGAATTTGTTCATATAGATTATTTCTAATCTTCTTATGGGTAAGAATTTTAGGCGGAAATATACGAATGGAGCTGATACAATGTATTGTAGATAATTCAACAGGAACGACCTGTATGTGTTTAAAGGGTCGAATCAATAATGCTAAATAAAATACAGTTAATAATTTTTGATGATATGTATTCTCACCATAACTTCGCCCATTACATTTTCTTTACAAGGTCTAACACCGGTGGTCTTTCCTTCAGCGGATTTTGCAACAATAGAATTTGGTTCACAATTGAGCAACACATCAACGAAATATTGTTCTGGTGATAGGATTTGAGGTTCTTGAATTTCTTTATCTGTATTATCCTTTATTTCGGCTGTTAAAGACGCAGACGTCACTTTATTTAGAACATTTAGATTCCTTGTATCCTGATTCAAAAAATAATTGTTAATTTAAATCAGATTTCATAATTATAAACAAAAGCAAAAGATAAAAATAATAAGATTACAGCTAATTTTGAAGTCACGGGCCGGCCGATCATTTTGCAGATCGATGAAAAAAAAACTCGGTATAGAGGGCACAAATTTTTTTACCATAAAAATGTGGATGGCTTTTCCAAATCCTTATAATGTTCTCGGAAAAATCCTGAATATAATCGGCTGTCCCGAGACTTGTGAAAATAGCTGTAAATTAATTTACCTTTCTTTTACCGTAAGCAACGACCATACCCCATCCGAAGTCCATATCTGCATGTTTTATCGATACCAATCGGCCTGGTTTCAACCATTGCAAACTGTGGATCGGATGACTAATAACCCGACGCATGTCATGAGCATAAGTGTCTAAAAGTTTTCGAATATTATAATATTCTTCGATAGTAGCTTCATCAGATATCTCAAAAGACGCATAAGCTGTTTCTAATCGTAATAACTCTATTGTGCAATGATTAAGTAAAAAGATTGTAATATTCACTTAGCGTAATTGAATAAACTTACTTAAATAAAATGTTTACCTTCTTCAAGTGCAGGTAAGCAAGCAGTATTTTGGAACTGGTAAAAACTTCGCTGAAGGATATATTCGGGACTAATTCCTTCAACACGGGTCATGTTTAGAATCATATTATACTTCAAATGAAACGCGGAATAAAGATTATCTGATTCACCCTACAAGTAAATATTTGTAGTGATAAAATTAAATAAAAAGAAAGAACATTGAAAATGTTGAATATTCAGAAAGCTTTTTAAGTTAAAAAAAAAAAAAACTAATCCAAAATATACTTGCCGTAATTATTCCTTTAACAATCGTAGGATCCATTTTTTCCCTAGCCATTATTATAACAATCCCTTTTACATCAATACCTCTTCTACCAGCGCGACCGGACATTTGAATATATTCTCCCGATGTGATCTTATGAATTTAAATTAATTAATGGGTACATCAAACAGCTAATACACGATAAGTATTTTAATCAAATTCGTCACTTACATATCTGTTAACTTGCCCATCGAACTTTTTTACATCGGTAAAGACAACCGTCTTAGCCGGCATGTTCAATCCCATCGCAAAGGTCTCAGTCGCAAACAATATTTTTATAAGACCTTCTTGAAAAAGTAGTTCAACAATCTCTTTTAATACAGGTAATAAGCCTGAATGATGAAATGCAATCCCTCGTTTTAGGAATGGTAACAAATGTTCAATCTGTGGCAAATTACGGTCTTCTTCAGAAAGTGTCTCGAGTGCATTATCAAAAACTTGTTGAACTAATGATTGTTCTTCCTCTAATTACAAACATCATAATCATCATTATTATTATAATCATTAGAAGATTCAGATAATTAGTTCAAAATTAAATAAGCTACCATTATTTAAAGTTACTTTTCCCATTTGAAGTGCGTTGTTCTCACACTCACGCTTTCCAAAACTGAAAATAATGGCTGGATAAAAGTCATTTTGCATGATCATCCTAACAATTTTTCGAATATCAGAAGGTTCTAAATAATAAATAAATTCATCTTAAAATTACAAATTTGGTAAAAAAAATATATATATATATTATGTCACATAATTATTCTACTATCATACCTTTTTCAGGTCTTTCTTCTTTGGGTTCATTTATTTCCTTTGTATCTTTTGTCTCAATAACTTCCTTAGGTTCATCAGAATCTTCGAGGTGATCAGATCCTGAATCCTTCGACTTTTTTGATTTTTTCAACTTTTTTGATTTCTTGGAAGATTCTTCAATCTTTTTTCGCTTTGGTTTTTTCTTGGTATTAATATACTCAATATCAGAATTTCTTTGTTGTAACAAACCGGTCGCTTTTCTGAAATTATCTTCATTGAAATTCCCTTTTTCATCGAGAATAATAAATATTCCATTGCTTCCGCTAGGATGAATATAATGTTGTAATGGAGTAGGTCGAAAATCGGTATATACAACATGACATGGCTTATAATTTAAATATACGAAAATATCGTATTAGTACTAATCTTTTAATACTCGAAATATTAATTACTTACTTGAGCATGTGTTTTACAGATCCATTCTGCAAATTCCATTGCATTTGGAATAGTCGCGGATAAAAATACAAAATGAACCTGATGGGGTAACAAAATAATTGTTTCTTCCCAGACAACACCTCGTACTAGATACAAAAGTTTTTTCGTTAAAGATTGAATAAAATGTTTAGACAACTACATTTTTAAAACTTTATTTACCTTTATCTCGCATATAATGAATCTCATCAAAAACAACCCATGATACTTCGCGCATAATAAGGTCATTCCCTCGATAAAGCATAAGAAGTAAAATCTAATAATGTTTTTCATTACAAAAAAAAATTCGTATAATGTTATAATAATTAACATGTAAAGATGTGATTTGAAAATACGATACCTCTGTAGTCATCACTAAACAACTTGCATCAGGTCTGATAGTCACATCACCAGTCATCAATCCTACATCATGAAATTTAGATTCTAATTCTCTAAACTTTTGGTTACTTAATGCCTAAAATAAAGCAAGAAATATATAAACATATATAAGAAGTAATGGAAAAATAAACATAAGTATAATAACCTACTTTTATTGGACTTGTATATATAACCCTTTGTTTCTCCCTTAGTGCTTGTGCTATAGCATATTCTGCTATAACAGTTTTACCAGCTGATGTATGTGCACTAACTAAGATGGATTCGTTCCTTTCAACGCAAGAGACTGCGACCCTTTGAAATGGATCCAATTCAAAGGGATACTTACGAGCAGGTTCAGCCAGTGGGACATGTTGAGAAATAGGTATATAGGGATAATTGGGTGGCAGGGCTACTTGATGACGAACCTATAATACAAACAAGGCATTAATTTTATTCATATAAACTGAAAAATTAATTATTAATTTACCTGGTGACTGAGAATGACCTTTTCTCCTGTTGTATTATTGGTTGATAAATAGGTAACTGATGATTCGTTAATAGCCTGTTGTTCAAAAGTGTCGGCTACAACGGGATGTATGGAATCATGAGGAATGACTTTTGGGATATGTATTTGTTTTATGTCCGGAGTTAGAGAAGGTTGAATTATTTCATCATATTGCGAATCAGCTACAAAATCTTGTAAAAAGACATCTCCGGTGATTTCTTCCTCCTCTTCTTGAATAGAGTTTCCGACGGTTTCGGGTGCAATAACCTCAGTATTAGAATCATAAGAATTTTTATTAATTTTCATTTCTTCGATAGCATCATTAGAAGCCACTTGCTGAATTTCCTTTTTAGGCCTCTTTTTAAACTCTCCAATGGTCTCTTTATCATTAATTATCGAATGTTGTGGACTCTCAAGTTTTTGCTTTTTAGCGTTTTTACGTTCAGAAGGTGTTTTAAGGCGTTTCTTCTCGACATTAGAGCCACGTTTTTTTAAAAATATATTTGAAGAAGGACTTGGTTGCCTTTCATTACTTGACATTTTATTAAAAAAAAAAAAAGAAAAGAAATTCGATCAAGAAAAACTTTAAATCGATATTTATACTATATGCGATGTGTATGTATGTTTATCATACGTCATTAACTTGTTTGATCTGCATGCAAATTATGTAATTCAAATTTTTCCGTTTTTTCAAACGAAATGTATAAACCCGAAACAAAAAACATTGTTCAAGGCAAGATAAAGATCAAAACGTCTTCTGAATGATAATATCATAAAATTAATAGACAAATTTAATTGTTAATAGATATAAGTGATTTTTATGAAACCATATTCAGTCATCCTAAAGAAAGTGTCGACAAAGAGATAAAAACATTTGTGCGAGAGTTTGAGGTAAATTTGAATAATTTCATATTTGAAGTAACTATTGAATATTAAATTAACTTTTTCTTTAGTCGGATAGGAATGGTCGCGAAAATACCAATTTACAAAAGTGTATCGTCTATGCGCAAGATGCTCCCGATAAATATACCGATGGTGTAGCTTCTCTAAGTAAAAAGTTGAGCGGTGTTAATGACAAATGTTTGTAAACTATTTGGAACTTGCATTTTTTTTTTTTTTTAAAAATATTCAGAAATTTTAAAAACGATCGTTTCTTCTATTATAACTTTATTAAGTACAAGTTGCGAAACCAGCTTTTGAAACATTGCTAACTGAATTAACAGAATTAAGACAAGTGAGTTAGGAACTTGATGATAATATGGACCTTTGCAATAGAAATGGAGGGAAACGGCTGGAAAAAATAAAAATGAATTAATGCTAAAATCTGAACAATTTTGACCTAAAAATCATATTTGGCTTATAAAAGTAAATTGATTTTTTTCCGGCAGTTTCCCCCCTTTCAATTGCAAAGGTCTTTTTTTTTTTGCTTTAGGTACTTATAATTCTTTAATGTATTCAGAACAGTAAAAACAAATCAGATCCTTATCATGCAGAACGAAAAGAATTTCTAAAAGAGATAAACAAAGCGAAGAAGGACTATGATAAAGAAATGAAAAAGAGGGAACAAGAGCTCGTGACAGAATATAGATTGAAATTAGAGGAAACTTTAAGAGGTGTTGACCCTTTACATTAAACACATTAATGTTGTAGTATTTCCAAAAATATAAAAATGCTAAGTTTTTTCGGCATTTGCATGCTGTTGTATTCTTTGTCAAATTGTTATAAAGATTCAAAATTTGAGTTGTAGATTATCGAAAATATTAACTGATCGTAAGTCAATTTTCGTTTGAACTTAATTAAAACTTATATATTGTTAGACATCATGTTCGTAATTAAAGCTCTTAATTATGCTCACCTGTTTTTCTTTAACCAGTCCTAAGCTTTGAATTTCCATGGATTGTTGATCGCTTAAAGGAGGAAAGTTATTAGAATATATTTTGTGAGAGTTACTGATAGTGCAGGATGAAAGAAGAAGAATAACGTCACTTATACTCCGTGTATTATCACGGGACGTCGTGAATACAAAATGAAGAAAAATCGTAAAGTCGACATTTTTCATTCGTTGCGCAACTAACACGAAAATTTCTTCCAAATTTATTCGCTTAATAATTTTTACTTTTGTAAGAAGTCCACGTCACATGACGCGTGTCCTCCAATTTTTGATAAACACTACCTAATTGTATTAAATTGTAAAGTCAGATATGGATATTGTCCTAATGTAAAAGGGACGCGTGGGTGTTCATCAAATATCAGATATATTTTTAAAAATGAACGAAAAATTTTGCACCAATCGGTTTTTTTGCCGACATTGATAATTAGATTTTTACCAATTTTGTAAAATAATCATTTTATATCGAACTTGCATCTAAGCGGTTAAATTTATGTTCTTGAATTTTGATAAGCATAGTTTTAATTTTTCAGTTCTGATTACATTGCATGTAAATAGAAATATAATACACTTTTTTGATTTTATTTTTAGAAAGTAAACCTTGTACTAATGTTTTTGAAGGTTTAAGATCCTAATACAATTCTAAAAATAAACAAAAAATGTTTATTTTTAAATTATAATTTTTAATAATTTCATGTAAAATTTTTCTTTATCTAATATTTCTAATAGTATACTTTTTGCTTTATCCTATTTAACATATTGTTTTAAATTATGTTATATTTTAGAAACTATAAAATTATTAACTTCAAACTGCTGTGTAATATATTTAGCTTTTCATATATAATATCAGTATTAATAATAAGTCTGCAATAAGTATATTAGTTATTCATAATAAAAGAACCTCTTCTACTTAAGGAAAATAAAGACTTTTTTTGTACTTATTTGATTCTTTTGAGTTTACACTCAATCACTTTCTTTATTTTAAAATATCAAAAACTGTTTTTTTATTTAATTTTATATAAAGTGACAAATTTTCTTAAATAGACTAGCATTTTTTGATAATCTAAACAAAATTATCTTTTTTGTATATTAGTTATAACAATTCTTTTTTTATTTGAAAAGTATCTTGAATTAACTTTCTTTTTACTTGTAATTAAAACATAATTAATAATACAAATAAAATACATTATAACAAATTAAATAAATACATATGCTAATATAATCTTATTAAATATTAATTATAAAGAATCAAGAAATTATTATTACAAATTACATTGTAAAATTATATGTAATATTAATATAAAAAATTTTTATTAATTGTGAAATGGAATATAAAAAATTTATTAGTATATGCAATTATCAGTATACAGTCATCCTTTTCTATAGTTGTAGACTATACAATTATATCATATAAATCTCTCATTATAAGCATATATTTTATAAAAATTAATATCTATTAATATTATAAAAAAATCCTTTATAATCACAGTATTTTTATAGTTACACCTTTTTAAAACTAATATTTATTAATAATTTATAAAAATTTTCCTTATATAATTACTTTTTATTATAATCATATTTTTATTTTTAATCTTAAGAGATATAACTATAAAGAGGAAAAACTGTATAAGGTATCAATACAAAGAGATCTGTTTATATAATATTATAAACAAATTTGTTAATAAAATTTAATAAATTTTAACAAAATTTTAAATCTTATTTAATAATTTACATAATTTTTTTTAATTTTTACTTAATATTAAAAATTTTATTTAAAATTTTATTTAAAAACTTTGATTTATATTGTTAAAATACAAAAAAAATTTTGAAATTTATTTAATAAAATTAAGTTTTTATAAAATATTATTTATTTTAAAAGTGTTAGATTAAATTTTAGTAATAAACTTAATTATAATATTATTAGTCTGAAGTGAAGTAAATGATTATATATATTTTAATTAAAAATGATTATCATAATTAAAAAAAATAATACAATTGAGTTATAACTTATGGTATAATTAAATTTCCTTATAACGTAATTAAGTTGTAATTTAATTGAAATTTGAAAATAATTATAGAAATTATCTTTAATTTTAATATTATGATTACACATATTTATTTGTCTGCCTACTTAAAATTTGAATTGATATGTGCTTAGTTCATTTTATTATACTTGTGTTTTAAATTTAATAATAGTTTCTAAAACGTTTCCTAGTTTATAATATTAAAGATAATTTATTTTAATTAAACTAATTAAATTATACATTTAAATTATAAACAAAATATAATCTATAAGTTAATACTATTAGAAAAAAGATTAATTAATTTAATAAAATTTAAAGTTAATTAGTTTTAAGCTTAATAAATAATTTTATTTAAAATATAAAAAATAATTTACTTTAATTAAAGTATAAATTATGTTTTTTATTAATAGAAAAATAGTTTATTTGTAAAGATTAGTTAAAATTATTATGTAAAATTATATTTAAGTTTTATTAGATTATTATTATAAATTTCTAATTTTATAAATACTAAAAAATAACTTTTTAAGCTATTAAAAAATAATTTTTAAAAAATTAATAAATAACATCTTAATTATTAGAAAAAGTTTAAAAAAATATACAGTGGCTACCAAAAGAAACGCAAGTGTGATTGGTTACCTTTGAACGGCTATAACTCATCAACCACAAA
>CAJVPP010002645.1:0-14025 GCA_910592005.1 Funneliformis mosseae
AAACAGAAGCTGATCAACATTCAGAATCTTTAGAATTTATCACTGAAGAAGATTATATTACAGGTGAATCTGAAGATGATGATATTTCTGTAGAGGATGATTTTAAAACTTTTGAAGATTATACACCACCAGATTATGAGACATTTCAAAATTCACCAAATACAGAATCAATTGATAACTGATTTTTATGGATTTTACTTTGGATTATGTCATTTTGAACAAGATTCAATATTACAGAATCTGCAACTGAGGCATTAATAAAATTTATGAAATTAGTTTTAATAGAAATCGGAGGTGACAAATTTAAAAATTTTTCAAATTCAATATACTTAACGAAAAAAAGCACTTGGATTAAATAATTGATTTTACTATTTCATTTCTTGTTCCAAATATCATAAGCTGTATCAAAAGCAGGAAGTGGTAAATTTTCAACAGAATAATATGTTGACTGTAATAAAATATTAGCATATAAAATTTTCTAATTCATCAATTCGTAAAACATGATTTTGCAATATTCCATTATTTTAAAAAATTGTATTGACAAATCGAACTTTAATTCAACCTAATTTAATCTTTCCATTTTCTGAAATTCAACAATAACTCAATTCTATGTATCGTTAGTCTAATTTAAAACTAGCCTGAGACAATGGATAAATCATCAGCATTTCGACAACATTATGACTGATATATATGATAGTGAAGTATAGCAAACGTTAAAAGAATCTTCACAAGAAAATTTGACAAATTTTTTTCGAAATGAAGTAGCCAATTCTCATCTTAGATTAATGTTAAATCTCAACTGGTTCCAGCCATATGGTGGTACTGTTTATAGCATTAGAGTAATATATGCCACTATATGCAATTTTCCTTGTGATATCTGATTTAAATGTGAAAATTTACTAACTCTTGATCTTTTACCAGACCAAGCGAAGTCAGTTTACGTAAAATAAATCACTATTTAGCATTGATTATAAATAAATTGAAATCACTTTAAGATGGATTTATAATAGATAAAACATATAAACATCTTGAAGGAAAGAATATTCGTGCAGCTTTAATTCTTGTTTCATATGATGTACTGGCCACTAGAAAAATATGTGGACATATTTTGGCCTTAATATCATGTCATAGATGTGAAAAGAAGGCAAATTATAAAAATCATCAGCATAATTTTGTTAGAATGGATAATATCGATAATTGGTTTATTATGCGAGATCTAATTGAGCATCATCAAAATACGTTAGAATAGAGATGCTGTAATTCAAACGCTTTACAAAAATGATTTGTAAAGCAAAGTGACGTAAGATGGTCTGAATTATTATGTTTGTCATATTTTGACCCTATAAAATATATTACAATTGATCTAATGCATTGCCTATTTTTAGGCATTGCATAATGGATAGTAAAATAAATCTAGATCAATAAAGGAATTTTGACATCAATTTTTTTGAATAAGATTCAGAAAAAAATGAACAAGTTTCAGATTCCTTCTGATCTGGGTAAAATTCATGAAGGAGAAGGATTTTCTGATTTACGACTGATCAGTAATAAATATTTTTTACTATATATACCACTATTTCACTTTGAGAATATTTTCTGATTGTAGATAGAAAGATTCTTACACATTTTATCAGAATTTGTATAATTTTAGTAAAGTCAGATTGTAGAATCAGATCTATTACATGATGCATATTAAAAATTAATTGAGATAGTAAAGTTAATTGAAAATAATCACAGATGTAACAAAATCATGCTAAATCTTCACCTTTTTCTCCATTTGTATGATTGCTCAAGAGACTATAATCTGTTATATGAGTGTTAGTGTTTTTCTTTTGAACGCATGAATGGAATATTAGGTATTTTTTTTTTTGAGAATTTCTTGAATAAATCAGCTTACTAATTTATAAACTATTTTTAGGTTCTTTACTAAATAGTAATAGAAAAATTGAACCTAAGCTAATACATTGATTGATATTTAATATTCAAATTAACAGTATTACAAGTTTTGGTGGTATTGAGATAAAAAGGCTTGAATTGCTAAACAATTAGCCTTTAATTAATTTCCTTTCAGATATAGATGAATTTTCTTCTGACGAAATCCATCAATTTTAGATGAATTCACAAAATATTAAGGAATCAAATATTACTGAAAGTGAACCATTTTTCAGTGAATTCCTTAAACTATTATCTGATAATATAATTATTTTAAGTAAAATGCTTGATTTGATGGTTGAATACTACAATGCGACTTATATCACGTTTGATTTTAGGAAGCCATTCAATAAGGATTCAGAAGATAGTATAATGATTCAGATCGAAATGAATCAATTCAGAAGATATCAAATTGGTTCTGAAATCTTTAGATCATTGATATCTTTACGACATATAAAATATTTGTACATTTTGATCAAATTTATTACAAATGATAGTACAGTCAATTGTTATCCTGGTCAAGTCCAATATTATTTTACATATAAGATCAATTTGCCATCTGAAAAGGCTGAACATTTTTTAGCATTTATTTATTGGTATAAACCTGCAAGTTCTTTAAATATGTAGTATTATTTTAGCGAAAAAGAAATATGTAATGTTGAATTATAGGATACTGAATTTTATCCAGAAAGTCATGATTGTATAATACCAGTTCATCATATTTTAGGTCTATTTATATCAATTAACTATCAAATTTTAGCCTGACAAAATGTAAAAGAATATTTAGCTATTAATCCAATTAATAGAAAATACTATTTGTAAAAATAAATTGAATGTTTTAGCATTATTTGACTATTAATCCTAAATATCAGTTATATTTCCTTCTGAATTTTATTTTATTTTGGTCTATTTTTAACATATATCAATTAGATATAAATTAGACGTCAATCGGCTATAAATAAGATAGGTCAAATTTTAGCTAATTTTTAACGTATGCCAATCGGTAATAAGTATGCTAATTGGCTATAAATAAGATAAGTCAAATTTTAGCCAATTTTTGATGTATATCAATCAGATGTAAATTAGATGTCAATTGGTTATAAATAAAATAGGTCAAATTTTAGCTAATTTTTGACGTATACTAATTAGCAATAAGTATGCTAATCGCTATAAATAAGATAAGTCAAATTTTAGCCAATTTTTGATGTATATCAATCAGATGTAAATTAGACGTCAATTGGCTATAAATAAAATAAGTCAAATTTTAGCCAATTTTTGATGTATATTAATCAGATGTAAATTAGACGTCAATCGGCTATAAATAAAATAGGTCAAATTTTAACTAATTTTTGACGTATGCTAATCAGCAATAAGTATGCTAATCGGCTATAAATAAGATAAGTCAAATTTTAGCCAATTTTTGATGTATATCAATCAGATGTAAATTGGACGTCAATCAGCTATAAATAAAATAGATCAAATTTTAGACAATTTTTGACATATACCAATTGGCAATAAGTATGCCAATTGGCTATAAATAAGATAAGTCAAATTTTAGCTGATTCTTAGCCAATTTCTAGTGTATGCCAATCAGCTAGGCCAATTTTTGATAATTTGTCAAATTTAGGTTGAATTTAGGCCAATTTTTCACATGTCTGATTTTTTTGATTTGACCAATGTAAAGATTAGAGAATATTCTTATCTATATTTATATAATTCTAATAAGGCTTGTAGTAAGCCTTATATGTATTTTAAAGGATATTATTTTTATTAAAAAACTAAAGTATATATTTTATTTAATGAATATAGCAAGTATATTAGTTCAACTTCTAGGCAGTAATCCATTATATATTAAAGGTTATTATATGATTTAATACTATAATAGATTAAGAAATAAGAGATCTCTTTAGAATCTGACTTTGAAAAATTAGATATAAGTATTAATTTTGATAAGATTGATATATAATATTTTATTTATATATTTTTAGTATTTTTTTGTAATTTTTAATAAAACTTTTTGATAAGACTTTATTAAAATATCAATTTTTGGTAAAATTTTGACTATATTATTTTCATATTAAAATACTTTACAAATACTTCTAGTATATTATATTTTTTAGTATATTAGAAATAGATATAAGATCTTTTAACTTTATTATTAATATAAATAAAAGACACAAAGTGTCTTATTAAAAATAAGACAAGTTAATTTTTAATAAGATACTTTGTATCCTTTATTTATGCTAATAAATTATTTTTGAATTAATTTTAGAATATCATAAAAATTAATATATAAAGTGGATTTATAAAAATTTCATAAATTTAGCTTTGAATTTTATTAATCTTACATTATACTAAGTTTAATCAAAATAGTATATTTTTTTATATTTTAATTGAATTTTAAATTAAACTAAAAATGCTAAAAAAGACAATGTATTTCTTAATATCTAGTGGGTTAATTTTATGCTAAATTAGATACCAAAATATTAAATAATAGAAAAGTGATTTAAATTGATTTTAAGTTTGAATTTTATATTAATTTTATATAGTTAAAAAGCTTTAAAAATAATGATTAGAAGGTTTTCTGAATATTTTGTCTTAGAAATCCCATTTTGATGCTACTATAATATTATTATATTAATTAATTTTTACATAGAAAGTAATTTAAAATATCAAATTTTTGTATATTTTCTAAATAAAAGTATTCAAAATAATTAAACCTTCTTTTTTTATCATACATATACTATTATGTTTAAATTTTATTAGATTCTTTAATAATATAAGAAATCTTTATTATTTCTATTTTAAAATGATTAAATTTATATTTGTGTAATTTTTTTTATAAAAAATTAAATTAAAATTTTTTTGTAACTATATTATATACTATTAGCAGAGTAATTGACCAATAATAATGAAGTTATGTGAATAATGCAGTATAACGATCTTTTAATCTAAGATTTGAAAATATTAAAAATTCTACGAATTCTGAAAATACTGAGAATTTACATAATTCTGCAAATCTTCTAAATATTAATGATAATTCTAATTTCATGAGTTAAATGAAATATTGATATTATACTTATTCTTAATATTTTACTTTTTATTATTATTTTTATTATATTATATGTTTTATTATTTTACATATTTTTATTATTTTTAGTATATTTAATTTACTTATACAGTCAACTCTCTATAAATGCATCCCTTTGGGACTAACATAAATGTGTATTTATAGAGGGTGTGTATTTATAAAAAAAATGTGTATTATTAAAGAATTTATATTATTTATATTAAAATAAATAAACAAAAAATAAATAAGTTCAAAAATACTATTTTATTATATGTATTTTAATAAAGTAATTATTAATTAAAATACTGATCTATGGTAGTTTACTGCATCATATTTATCTTTTTTTTTTTAATAAATTTTTCAATTGTATTTACCAATTTCATACATTCATTCACATCATCTTGTTGAAGAAGAAATGTATAAACATTTTTTAAACCTTTTAATGCTACATTAATATTATAACTGGAACTTTAAAACTTTTATCCATTTTATTTAAATCATTGGTATTTTCTTCATTAGACCTTTTAAAAATTTATTTACAAAATCTGCTATAACTTATTCATCTTCAAGAATTTTAAAAACAACATCTTCTTCAGAAATGGTAAGGAATTCTTCTACTTTCATTGCATTAGAAAGGTGAAGAACTTTAAGTATATTATGAAGTTCTTCAAGTATCAAATCATCAGTTTTATCATTTAATTTAATATTAGAATTAGAAGGAAGAATTTTGGTATGGTGTCAATAATTTTGAATTATTTCAGTTATTACTTCATTCCAATCTTGAATGATGTATTGAATTTCTTGTAAAATATCTATTTTTAGATCTTGTATATTATAACCTGCCTCAACTTATTCTAATATCTAACTAAAAAAAAAAAAAAAATAATATTAATAAAATACTTAATAAATTCTCTAATAAAAAATGTTTTCTTTAATAAAATTTAACAATTCAATTAAAAATAAAATTATCAAATATGATAATGATAATAATGTCTTTTAAAAGACATAATAATTTCAGCATCTATTAGTTGAATTTTAGAGGTTATATTAGAAGGTAAAAAGTGAATTTCAACATGTGAAAGAGTTAAATCTTGTAATTTGTGACTTGGACAATTATCAAGTAATAACAATATGCATTGGCTATTATGTTTATAAGAAACTTGACAATTAAATTCTTGTAACCATTTTTGAAATAAAGTTGTAACATCTAAACTTTTGGATTACTTCGATATATCATTTTGAGATTAGAAATATTAATATTTTTAAAACATTGTGAATTGGTAAACTTTTCAATTATTAAAGAAAATAGTTTATGTGACTCATTAGCATTTGTACATAAAGTAATAGAAAAATGTTTTTTATTTTTTTTCATTCAAAAAGACGTTTTATGGCTAAAGTTTTATCTGATTCTAATCTATATAAAATAAAATATAAATTAATATTATAAACTACTATTTTAAATTATAAAAATTTATAATAATATATACCGATAAAAAAATCTGGTTTTATCCATATTATAAATTCATTCAGGAGGATAATTGGTGCATTTATTTTATAACAATGGTAATGCTTTAGCAATATTATCTTGATTAACAGATACTGCTTTTCCATAAAATTTTTCTTTATGGATTCTATTTTGTTTTTTGAATTCTTGAAGCTAATCAAAAGAGAATTTCAAAGCTTCTTCTGGAATTTCCAACCCTTTTGCTAATAATTTAGCTTTTCAGTCAAAATTGCATTACTAAATATTACTTGATACTGATAATTTAAAACAAACTCCTTTAAAACAAATTCAAGTTCAGGAAAGGTAACAGATTTATTTCATTTTTATTTTAAATAGATAACTTCTATAATAAGTCATTTATTTGAGTTCTGTAAAATTCGTGTTATTGTAAACTTATTAATTCTAACCCTCATTTTTTTTAATCCAGTTAATATATTAAGTTCAGGTTAACTTATGCTTATTAGCATATAGGCAAAGCTCATATTTTTGAGAGCCTAAAAGGGTTATTTTTTTTTGTAGAAGATGCTATATTAAAAAAAATAAAAGATCACTACAAAAACATATACAGTATAATTTTAAGACAAAAGACGCGATAAATTGATAAATAATTTTATGGTATTAATTTAAATAAAAAAAGAAATAGCATCATGAAACAAAAAAAGGGTGGTAGACAAAAAAGGCAGCATTTTTTTAAATTTTTCAAAATTAAACTATAAAATTGAAATTGCTAAAAAAAGTTAAAAGTTAAGAGTTGAAAGTGAGGTTGAGAGTTAGAAGTTAGAAGTTAGAAGTTAAAATTGTGAAAATTAGAATTGTAAATTGGAAGTTGAAAATTAAAAGTTATTGAAATAGAGTTAGAATAGAGTTAGAGTGGAGTTAGAGTTAGAAGTTATTGCTAAAAGTTGTTGGAATTGAAGTTAAAATTTGTTTGAAAGTTTGGAGTTAGAAGTTGGAGTTGGAAGTTGTTAGAGCTGGAAATTGTTGAAGTTGGAAATTATTGAAATTTTAAAATTTTGAGAATTACGAAGATAATGATAGAACTCTGATAAGAAATTACTAAATACCTTTCAGATTAATCAGAGAAAATGAAGGCTAAAAAAGGAAAGTATACTAGGTAAGTATACTTCTTTTAAATATTTTATTTTAATATTTGAAATGAATTTACTTACTACTGGTAACTGTTGATTTTTTTATTATGATTATTTTATGAAAATACTACACTAAAAGATGTGCAATGATAAAATGTTACAGTAAAAGTTATGTGATTATAATACGCATAGTCACATGAATGCATTTAAGGAGATACTTGCTTATATAGTTCAGACTAAAAATTATTGCACAGTGCAAATAGGAAGGGTATACACTTAGTATTAAGACCTGAACTTGAGACTAGGTTAGAGGGTGCATTTGTACAGGGTATGCATTTATAGAGAGTGCATTTATAGAAAGTTGACTGTATTTTATTTGTCAAATTAGTTAGTTTATAGTATAGTAATTAGTTAGTTGTGATAAAAGAAATTTTGTATAAATAAATATATTTTTTACTCATATTATAAATTAACTCTTTTGCAAATTTCAAAACTCTCTTGTAAATATGAGTTTTAATATTAATAAAAGAATCAATCAAAACTTATATTTTTCTACCTCTTTATATTTTCATATAAACAACATAATCCCTATATATTATTTATAATTGAATTTACCATTTAAAATTCTTTAATTAAATTTGTTTATATTATCATTTTTCAAGTCTTTATACTTGACAAATTTATTAAAGTTTAACCTATAAATTTGATAAAGTTAAGAGTTAGACAAATTCTAACATTTTAACTGCAATTAATAATTTTAAATAAATATTTAAGAATGTAATCTAACTGTGTTAAAAATTTTCATAGTAATAATACAAAATTAATTAGTTTATATATAATTTTTTAAACATATCATAATTTTTTAATAATATTTTTATTATTATTACATCTTTTAAAAATTTGAATACAATAAAATTTTCTGCTTACTCTTTACCAGTGTATAAAATTTAGACCAAAAGTCATGTGCACAAGTTATATTAAAAATAAAAAATTAATACATGTATTACATAGTATTTCCATTTTTATAAATAATTTATCCATTTTTATATATAATTTATCTATTTTTAGTAATTATTTGTGCACATTTTATGCTGTATAATATGTACACACAAAATTTAATGTGTACATATGCACATTGTGTACATAAATTTTACACACTGCTCTTTACTAATTTTAATTATTAAAATATACTCTAATTTTAGATATAAAATCATAATTCTTCAAAGATCAAATTATGTAAAATAATGCAATTTGTAATAACTTATAATATAGTAGTTAAATAAACTATAATATAATAATTTATAATATATAAATATTCAATTTAAAAAATTTATTAATCCTTTTTTTCTTATTTATATTTAAAAAAATTAACAAAAATCAGATAAAAATAATCATATCTACTATTCTTTAAGATTCCATTTTTTCATAATTTTTTACTAAATTTATAATCTATTTGAAAATTTTTAATAATAGTTTTTCTTATATATATTTATATTTATAAGTATAAATATTATAAATGAATATAATTGAAAAATTTTAAGGAGTTTATATATTAATAATAGGTTTCATTAACAATAAATGAAGAGAATTGATGATTTTAAACTATATCCTATAAATTATTTGATATATATAATAAATATTTGAATAATTAGATTAATTAAAATTTATATTTCTTATTTAAGCTTATTGTAAATTTAATAAATAATATGAAACACATATAATTATTTATAACTTAGGTAAAAAAAAATTTAAAAAATCTGATCATGATTAAGTATAATAAATCATAAGATTAATCCATTTTCATAAATCAGCTTACTTTTTTTCTTGGGGTAAAATTTCACTCGGATAGACTAGCTGGCAATGGCTAAACCGAAAAATAATTGGCGTAAGCAAATCTTGTGACGATGTAATATGTATGGCTAATTACTCGTGAAACAAAGTAAGGTTAAGGTTAAATTATGCATTACATAATTATAATGAAATTTAAGCCACAATTTATTTCTCATTGACATTACATTTGATGATGTAATAACATATGGTATTTACATATGGTATTACATATGGGTTGATTGTTAGGAAAATCAGGTTCCGGGAATTTTTTAGCGAAATTGAGATTTTTATTGCATTTTAGTTTTTGATGTTATTAGATTAAAATGTATTAAGCTCTTAATTTTAGTCATAAATTTCTTGGAACCTGATTTTCCTAGAAACACTCCCATATGGTAATTAAATAATATAACCGATTTTTTAAAAAAATTTATTTATTTTTTTTTTTTAACGAAAAGGAACTATGCACTCGCTTCAGACAGAATCACATTGACAAACTTCAATATCGTAACAGTAAATTATTTAACTTGAAACGTTTGAATTCTTTTATTGAATTAAAAAATAAAAAATATCAATAGGAAAATATCAAATTTAAAGAATAAAAAAAAATTTGGAAAAAAGGGCAAAAATAATCATGAATTTAAACAAAGACCATCCCCAAATCATTTCTTGCCGCATGTACATGCGGATGGTGCACATTTACAATCGGAACAAGTACACGCTCTAAAAAAAGAATAGGAAATAAATAAATTTAATAGATTCAAAAAAAAAAAATTTGAAAGATTCTCTGATACATACTCATTACCGCATGCTTTGGGTTCGCCAGAATTTTGACGATGTTCAGTTTCTTTGATTCCTGGTTTAGTTGAAGTGGTATGTTCTTTACTTTGTTTGCCACAAGTACAAATTCCTTCACATTTACAATTCTCTCCACATACGCAAATTTGTTCTTTTGAAGACATTTTTTTTGATAATTTTTTTAGATAATTTTTTTTTTTGTTTAAAAAGTGGATCAGAAATTGACCTTATTTATAAAGAAGAATTGACCCTGTGATGGGAAAATTTCAATTTTGAGAATAATGTGCCATTGGCTGAAAACGCGATTTTAAACAAATCTTTTTTTGCAATTTTAACGCCTCCATACCAGTTTAGTAATTTCTTGAATTGGTTAAAAGTCATATTGACGCCCTACCCTAAAAAGACTGCGTGTTTGAAATAAAAGCATCGCACCGTAATTTCCAAACCATTTTTATCATAAATGACGATTGATTGAGCATTGTAATTTTATCTAATTCTATACAAGAAAACTTAAAATCATAATTATATCACTGAAAAAATAACAAATCACCAAAAACTGATTACTACAAGGAAAGTTACATTATAATAATAGATAGTACTGACGTCAAAGAGCTTATACTACAAACGCTACTTTGATTTTTGATCTGCATCCGTAAAATTTCTTTCGGCAGTACCTATTAATGCCGCACAAGTCATTATAATTCCTAATGGAAAAAAAGTTTGATATCATTACGAATTACTTTCGCACGATTATACGAAGTTAACATTCTTTAAAATAAAATAGATTGATTTTTTAAATTTTGAATGGTGGCTACTATTAACGATTAATTTTTTTGTCAACGTTGTGTAACTTATCTCATCTCTTTTTCTACTATTTTCATATGATGACATTATCGTATTGACAGAAATGAAATTTGAGCATGTGCGGCAAAAAAATTTTTTATCATTTATTTTTCATTGAGTTTAGGTATTCTTTCATCATTAACACGCAGATTTGCTTAATAATTATTTATCAATCACCGGATAAATCCAATGTTACATAGATCAAGTAGTTTCTCTCATTAATAAAAGTTTTCTCGTTCAAAAGGGAACTTAGCTATGAAGTTGATGTAAATGTCATATTTTATATTTTATATATAATAAACTTCTGAAATTTAAAATTTTCTACATTTTCAAAACCAAAATTTTTTATGAGAAAGAATTATTCAAATAGCGTAAAAATTGTTTCTTTTTTTTTTTATATCTATTAAAACCGATCAAAAAAATGCTTTTAAAAAATAAATATATTATCGCAATATACTTTTCGTATTTAAGACATTTTTCGTGTTTACAGTTTAGTTCAAAGAGGTTCTTAGCCGCAAAGTTAGTACAAAAGTCACTCATAAATTTTCAAAATTCTGAAATGTCTTTTTGAAGAAATTGAGTGATAAATCAGAAGAACCAGCTACTTTTACTTTGGATAAGAAATATTTAATTAAAATAATTGATGAACTATATGCAGAAGATACTAATTCATTTAACATAATTATTGAAAAATGGAATCTAAAAATTTTAATCCGCTCCGCTGTATCATTATCAAGTGTTGGCAATTGGACCAATTGGACTTAGTAAAACTGCGCCACAATTTGAATTGGACGTATGAATTTTATATGTCCAATTGTCTAATTCATGCATGCAATTGAAATGATAAAATTACCAACACTGATCATTATTGATAAAATAGATGGGTATATTAAAAGATGTGAAAATTCAAAGTTTCTAAACATTATGACAGATTTTGTGATATATTGCAGATAGATAGAAAAAGTATTGTTAAAGCAAATGGTGTATTAAAACAATTAGATGAAACAAAAAAATCTTTATGATTTAGATTTAAAAAAAAAAAAAAAAAATACAAACCAAAGTAAACTTCATCAAAAAAAATGTTTATTTTGTGAAAAACTTTTTATTTTTTTATATAAGATTTAAAATGTGAAATATTTATGGTATATAATTAAAAAAATATACAAATAGTTTATAATAGCCAATGTATTAAGTTATATGATTCTATATATAAACATCTTAATAAAATTTAAAAATTCCCTATATATATATAATTATTATAAATGTGAAAGAAGACATTTTCATATAAATCAAGAAAAAAAACAAAAATGTTAAAAAAACAAATTATAGTGAGAATATTAAAAAAATTTTCAATTATTTATGTAATAGTTTTTAAATATTATATATAGGATACAATGGAAGTTCTAGAATTAAAATCAAAATAATATTTAAAAAAAGGTTTTAATCTTTTTCTGATTTAATTTCTGTTATAGATCATAAGTATTAATTCAGATTTTAAATCAATCTAAGCTCCTTTCTCACTATCTAATATTTTGATATATTGCTTAGTTTGAAATTATCCTATAGAATATCAAGAAATACACTGTTTCTTTTAATATTTCTAGTTTGATTTTAACCCCAAATAATATATCAAAAAAATGTATACTATACTGCTTACTGCTAGGAGTAATCTTAAATATTAAGGAATAAAATAATGAAATATTTAAAACTATAACTCTTACAATCCTAAAATATATACCTTTATTTTGTGATATTCTAAAATTAATTCTAAATGTAATTTATAGAACTCTAAATTAAGTTAAATCAACCTGTTTACCTAACCTAACCTAAAAATTCAAGTCAGATCAATAGATTTTTAGGTTAATATTAGGTCAGATCAATAGATCAACCTAACTTGACCTGATTTGATAAAATTTAAATTAATCAATCATTTTTCTTAAATGTTTTATTATCGTTAAATTAAATATAACAGCATTGATTAAATAAATTAATAATTGTTTATTATATTATTATTTATATTAAATATTTTTTAATATTATTTAACGAGTAAATAAAAAAAATTTTTTTTTGAATTAGATTAGGTCAGGTCAAATAAATCTGATCTGACAGGTCAACTAATTAAATTATATATTACCAATACATTAAAATTTATTGTTTAAATAAAAAATATAAAAAAATTAAAATAAATAAAATAATTATGATATTTTTAAATAATCAGTTATAATGTAAATAAATCATAAAATAAATAAGTAGGAGGGAGAGAGAATAAAGTATTTTTTTACACATATTTTATGAAATTTAAAGTGAACTTTACTCTTAAATAAAGTTTTTAAATTTATCATTAATTATTATAATTAAAATATATATTTAAAAGAATAAAATTTTGTATGAAAAACTGTAATTGTAATATTTAATTATTATATTAATTACTGTTTTATAAAATCTTAAAAATATAATAAAAAATCAATAAAAAAAAATTTTTTTAAATTTATTTAAAAAAAATTAATTATAATAAAATACATTTATATTGATATAGTATTTAATAAATTACACAAATAAATATTCAAAAAAATAAAAACAAATTGAGAATTAATATAGTTACAAAAAGTTATTACTTAATATATATTAAACTAACAGAGATAAAAATTTATATTTAAATAGTTACAAAAATATAGAAAATATTTACTTAATGCATAATAATCAGTTTATTTTAACTAAAGTAATCAAATTAATTTGTGAAGTTAAAAAAGTATAATTCATTTAGTAAAGTTACAAAAAAAATATTTCTACATAAATATTAATCCAATCAATATAAAAAATTAGATATAAATAATATTGAATCTGCTAAACAACTTTTACTTAGAAATAAAAGGTAATTAACTTTAACTAAAATGCTTAAATTATCCTGTGAAGTTAAAAAAAAGTGGTATAATGTTAATAAAGTTACTAAAATACATATTACT
>CAJVPP010002646.1:0-14023 GCA_910592005.1 Funneliformis mosseae
TATTAATTTTTTAATAATATATTTTAAAATATTTAAAAATAATTAAAAATGATTGTAATTAATAAATAAAATTGTCTACAAATTTGTAGACAAAACAGTTAAAGGGAAAATAAATTTTAATATAATATTATAATTAAAAACTTTTAAATTAATTTATTATATTTATTAATAAAATTATAAAATTTATATTGACTATATTTTTTATATAATAATTTTATTAATAAAATATATTTTAAAAATTTAATATTTAATAATTTTTAGATAGTTATTACTAAATAAAATTATGAAATTTTAAAAATAAAAATTAGAAAGTATTAAATTTCTTTATATATTACTATAAAATATTAATCAAAATTATATTAATTTTAATATAATTAATAATTATTAAGCTTTTTTTATTTTTTTTTAAATTTATTATTTTTAAAAAATCGTATATTTATAAATAAAATAAAATATTTATGTTATTATTTTTAATTAAAAGATAATTAAAAGATTAATTTAAAAAGCCGATAAAATATTATTTAAATTAAAAAAATCTATATATATTTTAATATATTATACATATAAATATTTAAAAATAATTAATATAATAATTTTTATTAGTTGAAATACTAAAAAAAATAATTAATTATTTATTAATTTATATATAGACCCTGCTAAAAGTCTCTGAACACCATTTTTAGGTATAATTTTATATGAATAATATTATATAACTTTATAATACTGCGATCATATAACGTTTCAGACTTTGTTTACATAAGTTAAACTTAATAAATGCGCGTTTAGTTTGTTTATTTTAACTTTAAATTAAAATAAATTTTAATCTTCCAAAAATAACAAAAATGACTCAAGAATTAACAGCAGAACAACGCGGTATTATATTTTTTTGCCGATAGTTACTGAACTATTTCTGAGACTATCAGTTGTAGAGTGTCAACAGTATTTAACACTTTAAAAAGGATAGATAATACTGGAACCACTAAGTTAAAGTCTCGTTCTGGTCGATCACCTCTTATTGAATCTTCATAACAAAACTGACTTAAGTGATTTGTAACTAATGATAAAGGAAAAATTCGTCACTTATGCACTGCAGAATTTTAACAACTTTGGAAAAAAAAGATCAGCCAAGATGTTTCAGCTTACATTATTAGCTAGATACTTCATGCAGTTAGGCTAAATAATTATCTTGCTTGACGAAAATCTCTAATCTCACCAGCAAATATGGAGGCATGTCTTTTATGATGTTTAGATCACTAAAGCTGAACAAAGAATGATTTGGTCGAAAGTCATATAGAGTGACGAATTGACCTTTTCTTAATTTCAACAAAGCTAATGTAGTTAAGTGTAGCGAGAACCTCAGAAAAAGTGGAACATTTCTTGTATTTCTGCTACAGTGAAATACAGCCCTGGCCAAATGTTTTGGGGATGCTTTTCAAGATAAGGCTTAGAATTCATTGTTCCATTATTTGGAATAGCAAATGGTGCTTTACAAGTTATTATTCTTCATAAGCACGTTATGCCAACTATAAAATATGCATTTCTAAATGGTAATGATATATTCCAGAAGGATAATGCTCACCTCCATAAAACAAAAGTTGCAAAGAAATTTTATGCGAAAAATGATTTGCATATACTTCTATGGCTAACTCAAAGTCCAGACCTCAATCCAATTGAGAATCTGTAAGCTAATGTCAAGAAAAGTATTCGTAAAAGGAAAAAAAAAGCCTTCAAATCTTGCTGAACTCGACTGATATATTAAGAAGGCATGGTGAGAAATTCCTATACATACTATTGAAAATTAGTTGATAGTATATCACAGTGAATTTAGGCTGTAATTGAAGCAAATGGAGACCTGACCAAGTACTAATTACTTAGTACAAAATGTATAGTATATCATATATTAATAAATATATTAATAAACTTTTTTTTCAATAAACTTTAAATTTTGAGTTTTATATTGAGCTAAAAGGTGTTCAGGAACTTTTGACGGGGGTCTGTAAATTATAAAATTTAATTATTATAAATAAAGAATATATAAAATCTTATTAAAAAATACAATAAAAATAAATATTTTAATCTTAATTTATTTTTATTTTTATAATAAATAAGTTTAATAATAATATATTTACAAATTGTTATTAAAGCTATTGAATTATTATATATTTATTTAGTTGATTATTAAAAAATAAAATATATAATTATATTATTTTTTTTTTTATAATTATAGATTTTTTAAATATGATAATTTTGTTTTACAGAATGATTGTCAAACTTTCTTTTCAAATCAATAAAATCATTTCATGATCACATGTAATCAAAGCGTAGTTTTTTATACGCAGATACGATTTTAACAAATTTTGCATCGTTAATTTTATTGAATTGAATTGATCAGTTGAATAAGATAAAAAAATTGTTTTTTATAGGTTTACAATCAGAGTATGTAGCAAATAAACCATATGGGTCCTTTGCAATAGAAAGAGAAAAACTACCTTATAGTAGTTTTTGAGATAAATTGGTTTTTATGAAATAAACAAAGGAGGTAAGATGATACTAAAAATAAAATGCGCGATCAACTCATAAATTGCGAATATCGATCATTGCTCAAGTAAAGAATATAAGCAATATTCTTTACAATAGAAAAGGAAAATATCTAGAAAAATTGTTACCAAATTTGCTGAATTTGCTGATTAATACTACTTTTTTTTAGTGGAGACTTTTGTTAAAATAGATTTTAGAAGGTGGTTTTCATTTAATGATGAGTGATTTTTTTATTTTATTTTATTTTTTTTTAGGAACTTATTAATGTTTCTTTTCTTTTTTTTCTTTAACAATAGTCTTGGATTTTGATAAGGTAGAGGAGGGTTCAGCTTTCGTTTAAATGGTGAGTGAACTGAACTTTTTTTTTTTTATTTTAGAAATATTATTAAATCAACTCATGAGTTAAGTAGTTTTAAATCTATAAATAAATATGCGGTTTTTTATGAATTATTTGAATTATTTAAAAATTTTATTATGTAACCTGTCCTACTTTAATATACCAAAAATATTCCTCTAGCCACATTATATTAAATGTTCTCATTGGTTCATTTTTCATTTTTTCAGCTGTTTCCCCCCTTTCTATTGCAAAGGGCCCATATAATAATTTAAAGTTCAGGTAAAATATTTGTCTCAGGATAGTGAAATTTTATTTTATTTAAAAAAAAGTATACTTAAAAGAAATGGTAATAAAATTAATGTTCTATTGAATTTTTAATTCTTTAATGCACTCTAAATTAAATAATTAACAAATTTAAATTCAAAATTAACAAAATGTTTGATAACAACATTTAATTTCTTTAGAAATAATATCCCAAGAAAACTTTCTTCCATTTGCTCTTAGGTTAATGATTAGAAAACAATTGGAAAATGTATGCTATTTTGAAATTTTTTTTTTAAAAAAAGAAAAAAAAAAATTCCGCTTAGATCATATGATTTTTTTGTAAAACTTTAAATTTTTCTAAAGATAAAGTTCAGTGTAATAGCCGTTGTGGCATTTTCTAATCTCATTCAGAACGAATGGAAACAAACATGTGAAATTGTGAAAAACTGTCCATCCCATCATCTGCATCTATGATCAAGTGATGTTAATTTTTATTTAATTTTTTTTTTTAATACAAAGGAAATGTACGAACGCCATTGATAATAAAAAAAGAAGGAAATGTTTAAATATCAAACGAGGCCATACAACTAGTGTGGATTTTTTTTTTTTTTAAGATTACTGTATCTTTTGACGCGTTACGATATTACAAATTAGATATCACATGATTTTGGTCAAGGTGCCATGATGATGGATCGAGAACGATACATTTAAAGCGGGATTTGGCTGATGTCCTGATCCGATCTAAGAAGTGAATAAAGTTACATAATTAAATAATGCAAAGATGAGAAAATAGCATGTTTAAATGAGGAAAATACGGTATTTGTATAAAAATGGGATGTTAATAAAACTTTTAATGAGTTGTAGAACAAACAATTTCTTTATCCGTCATTGAAGTCGGAAAGATAACGAAACGATTTTCATTTTTCAACGAATTCGAACAACAGAATCTAAATTCTTTACGTTTGTCATTTTTACTTCTTTTCACAAACATTCGAATGTTCTAACTCATTGCATTCGAATATATTTATTATAATAAAAGTAAGGAATTCTTGAAGGTTGTGTAATTATTATCTTTGACAAAATCAATCTCGAAATAAAAAATTAATCAGCAATACGATTATTAATTATATTTATTTACATTTCAAAAAGGTGAACCACGGATAAGACAGAGAAAAAAAATAATGGGACCTCAACGCTTTATATTTTATTACTGTTAGGGGACTGTCCACAAATATGCTCATGAAACAATATAAAAAAGGATTGACAATTCTTCAAATTGTTTACCTCGAAAAAACGGGACTTTTTTTTTTTATTAGATTAAATGCATTTTTTGATTTAAATCACGGGACCACAAAATTTTCTTAATATCGATCGATTTTTCGATTAAACGAACACTTTTTTTTTTCCTACTTTTTGGCATCGGTTTCAAACTTTTATTTGTGCACCCACAAACCAGTTTTTTTTTTTTTTGAGCTGGCAAAAGGTTTATTTGTGTAAAAATATAAACCAATGTTACATTTAATTAACCGGTTTTATTTTTGTGACAAATAATGAAAAAATTTTTCATTATAAAATGAACCTCTGTAAACCCTTTCAAAAGAGCAAATTTTCATATTAAAAATGTAACCCTCTTAAATTCACAGATTTTGCACGTTCGTTCAAATAGAACGAACTCATAACGACACAATAATAACCCTTAACAAAAGGTCAAAAGTAAAATTGTAAAAAGTAGAAATGTAATATGTACCTTTGAATTTTGTCATTTCAAATAGTTCGAGTTTCATGTATTATAACTATCCGCGAACTGCTGGGAAAAAAGGATATCCGACCAAATGTTAGAAAGCAGATACTGCTGTGCAAGAGGAGTAATATTCGGCAAACAGAAATATCCGACCAACTGCTTGACAAAATGAGTCAAACAGGTCAGTCAAAAGTTTGGTTTCATTAACTCTCTATTTTATCAGTTTTAACGCTCAAACATTCACCACTTCAGGTTTTCACAATGCACCTATAACGAAAGAACTCTCAATTGAATAGGAGGATGCCATTAGTTGTGTATAATCTTGGAGTAAATGAACGACTATCCGGATCGCAATACGTAATAAATTATCAAGTTCTGAATTTGATTATTTGGTCGAATTTGTTTGACTATGTCAACGCGTATAGGCATTCTTTTTCGTATCGTCCGCGTTACCAACATTTCTAGCTTGCAATTGGCAAGCGATTTTGGACATTTATACTCGCAGGATCATACCATTTACTGAGCTTGTGGATGTATGTATTGTTTGAGCGTTATACCGGTGAGCTTATTTTAGTAGTTAAGCATTTTTAAAAACCTTTTTTACTGATTATAATTGACTAAATAATTCTTTTTATATTAGTTTCTTTAATTTCAATATCCATCCTCGATTGTCGCCGTTATATGCGGGCTTTATCATGACTTTCCTTTAGTGACAAGCCCTGAAATGAAAAAAAAAGGAAAAAAAAAATATATTCGAGAATGGTAAGTACTTGGAATAGAATGCCTTGGTTTCAAGGGTGCTAATGGTTTGACTGGGTACGTATATTTATTTGTATCCGTTGATTTTAAAAACAAAATTTAAATTAAATCATTTTTAATTAAATGTTAGGATTCAAATCGTAATTAACAAATTGTGAAAATTGCCGAAAGGGTTGCAAATTTTGATAAAAACAACGGAATTTTGCGCCCAAATCATTAAATATGTGGAATTTTTATTAATAGTTATCCAGGTATGAATTACAGATCCAAAGAATTTCGATTCTTTTGAAGTTTGAAATTTATTTTTATATATATATATATATATATAGTCTAAATTTTCATTTGCATTCACTTATATCTGATAGGAAAATCAGTTTTATTTATATGACGACGATGATGTGGGAACGTGGCAACACCAGCTCGCCTTCGATTGTTGAGGTAAGTTTCAATATCAACTTTTATTCTCGTTTTCTTTATTCGTTATATTAATCAAAACATCGATCGTGAATCACAGGGTACCCTAACTCCAACAGTATCGATCATACAATCGCCCACGGAAGCATCAACGCGTTAACCATCAGATACGGAAACCGAAACTACAAGTTTCTTGAAACCCATTACCGCATCTATCATCAATACTTAAATCGCATCATTATTTCGTGATGTCTCTCTTACATCAGCCCGGCAACTGGGCAAGAAGAATATCCGAATATAGCTGGGCAAAAAAGTATCCATAAAGAAATTGGAGTATATCTGGATAACGGCTGGTCAAAAAAAGGATCAGGGTGCTGCTGTGCAAATGGAGTATCTGGCGGATCCGGCGAGAATAAACTGTGGAACCAATGATCTTCCTCAATTAATAATAACAGTTTCATCATCTTGTCATTCACCGCTAGATGCTTTCAACAAAAAATAAAACAAATAAAAAATTTAATTATCTTTGAAATTGTTACTACATGATCATTGATCAATTGATATCTACTATTAATTTTATAATAAAAAATACTTTGTTTTAAAAATTACAATAAATCGAAAGCTTCACGTTTTTTTTGATTGAAATTTTTAGTAATAATTATTTCACGGGGAACTATGGTTTCACGGCTGCGCCGTGAAGATCATGATATTCCATATTTGCCTAAACATCTCTAATAAGAATTTCTTATTTTTATCTCTTGCACGAATCGATACCTTTACTATTAAATTATTAATTGCGCTACTCATTTTTTTTATCTTTAAACTATATTTTAAAAGGTTGCGAGAACTACAGTTTTTGGAAAAATGACAGTTTCAATAGTTCCTGTACTAACATTCATCTAAAATAAAAAAATAAAAAAATAATCTTATCAATTTATCATTCATTTTTTTACATCACTCGCTTCTCATTTCAACAGTTTTTAAATATTAAACTTAACATCAACTTTTTTATATATTAATTATTAGCTTGTTAAAAGGTGAATTTATTCGATCTCGTAAATTACGAAATTAATAATATCTATCGTTTGTAAAAAAAATATGGTAGATCGCATCTTAATCTATGAACAAGCAAATAGAAAACATGTAAGGTATGGTGACCTATGTATGTATGTATCGTTACCAATGTATAGCTAAGTATGGTAATATTTTCATTATTCGTATATAAATGTTAATTATATATATAGGACCTATGACGGATGTATCATACATCACCATGCATCCCATACATCGTAATCTAAAAATAATTGGATACAGAAAAGGAATCCTATAATGAGCGAAGGAGTATAAGGGCCGCTTCAAGTCCAATTTTACAAATCATTTACCATAATTTCTTAATTCAAGTGAAATTAATCTAAAAACAATAACAATTAACAAAGAATTAAAACAAACATTGATCGACAAAACTAAAAATAAACTAATAACCTTATGTTCATTTTCTAGTCTTAAATAGTTAGAACGAAATAAAGTACGGAAATCAAAAATTCAAATAAAGGTTCATAGTGGACTTGAATGGTTAGAGAAATAGGCAAAGCCTAGATAAATTCGGATTTCTATTAATAACGTGTTTAAACAAAATTGAAATTAAAAATTATTTGAAAAGCCTCAACTAAAAAGAGAAGCATTATTACTATAGAAAGTTAAATAATACGGAAAATTAAGTCCTTGATAACATGTATAAGAACTTCAACAAATTGAAATAGAACGAAAATAAACAAGCCTTGAAGAACAACAATCATTGAAATAAAAAATTCAAAAAGATTCAAAACAAAGTCTATACCTTTTTATTATCTTATTTCATAATGAAAGTCATATCTTATGATTACATCCCAACTCCAAAATTTCTTTCAGGCAGTATGAAAGAAATGATTGACATATCCTTAGAAAAAGAAAAACGTCGTATTGAAGCCCTTAAGCTTTTAAAAGAATCTACAGGGATTTTGGGATTATATATCACGGGAGTATGTGTCACTGGTAAGGGTAGTACGGAAAATATTACTAATACATTCACGGTGCTCGGTTCACTACTTGGTATTGTTGATACAAAATTATCATTCTACGAACGATATACAAATAGAAAAATTGAAAAAAGTATCCTCGAATTTGCTGTTAATGATATAAATGCCGAGATTAAAGCTATTTCTAGCGGGGTTGGTCGAATTAAAAACTATAATAATGATAACGATCGGAAACTTGAAGTAACAGTTTTAATTCATTCCTGCGAAAAGGTTTTAAATAAATTTGAAGATTCAAAACATATTTTTATAAACACCCGCTTATCATTACCCCATGCTTAATCGCTTTTTGTCAATTATACCTTACAATAATTGAGGTTGGCGTCATTGTCATGTCAGCATCTAATAATTATAATTATGAAAGACAAAAAATCAAAAAAGTAATTGAAGAATACAAAGTGAATTCTATAAATGACCGAACCGAAATGATTAAAATTAAGAAATCATCGAAATGCATTGGCTATGATAGTCGTATGATTAAAGAAGGTGTGATGACCTATATGGCATCCCTAAAGTTTTCCGAAACGTACAAGCAGATAACAGAGAATGATTTCATTCGTAATGTGGATGAGTTTAAGGATGCACTTTATAACGAGGAAAAGCCAGATCGAGTATATATTTGGGATCGTGCAGTCTGGGATAAAAAGCAAGGGTCTAAAAACAATTATAGTTATATTGACGTTGTACAAATTGAATATAAAAATTTTTTTGATAAGTTTATTAATCAAATTGAATAATTTTAACATTCAATTCGTATTGTTTAGACGCGAATTAATTTATATTTATTATTTTTCTTATATGTATTAAATTTATATTTATCATTTGTCTTATATGTATTATCAAATTAAATAAATTTTTGGTATATCTTTAAATATTAAATAACCAGTAGAATTTTCTCAAGGTAATTGTTGCTTTTTCAAATGTTTAACCTTCGAATTTTGGAAGCCTTAAATAAATAGATTTATCAGAAATAAGAATCAATTTGTGAAGAATTTTATTTTTTACCTTACAAGATAGCTAGTCATTTGATTTGTTATACAAATTACTGATTAAACTAATTCAATACCTAATAACCTATCTAACATGTAGATTTGCTTTGATGTTTTTTTAATTCACAAATATCACGAAATATTGCAAAAATTAATATATCGCCAAAGTTTAATAATTTTACATGAAATTTAAAAATTTAAACAAGAATTATAAACACATATTATCGCATATTTTATTTATTTGCACATACATATTTTGAGATTTACCACCAAATATTTCAGGACACCTTAATAATAATTAAAGTGTGCTATTATACGCATTGTATTTAGGGATTTTAACGGTTCGACCAGCCAGTTTCGGTCTGTTTTGAGGGTAAAATCGAACTGTAGACCGATTTATAGACCGATTTGACACTGGAGTCTAGACCGAAATTTTAGACCGGAGTTTATATTTATATATATTGTATAAATCTTAAAAGACGAAATTAAAAAATAATTGCGCGACACAAAGTGCGTGTTAATTTCAAAATTCCCAATCCAATTTTCATTATAATAAAAATAATAAAAATAATCCAAAAAAAAAAAAAATCATAATTATACAAAAAAAATTTTTTTTTGCGATCTATCAATTATCCGAAACTTTATTCCCATCAAGCTTTTGACCTGAAAAATTTTCGTCTTATTTTGCATCCCCACAATTTAATACAATTTACGCGACACGACATTTGTTTTTTTTTTAAATTAAATAGATTGATCGTGATACATACAGTATGATATATTTTACTAAGTCTTATGATTTGTGAATTATAAGACGCTTTTAACGCTACAGTATTATCCTTTAAATTCTGTGTCATGTAGATCGGTAAATTTTAAAGACATATAAAAGTCTTTAAATTTATGTCGTGTCGTGTCAAGGTTTTCACTTTTCTGTCAATGATCGACAGCTGAAAAGTTTATTTTTGGCCAAAAAATTATTTAAAGTTTTGAATTTCGATATTAACTTTACTAACTTTTTTTTTTGGTTCCTTTTTTTTTTTTTAAAAAAAAAAAAATTAAAACTATCAGTGCGCAGAAACAAAATGCATTTACAAGAGTTTGGCTTTGAGGTTTTGGTAAATGATCAACCTTTACCAGAATATAATCTTCCAGTTGATGAGTCTGATGTAAGTTTTCTTATATACAGTACATTATAAACGAATTTCGGAAATGGTTTGAAATCTTTCACATTTCGGGAGGTATTATGTAACGTCACGTTTTGACGCGTTTTCCGACGTTCTCTGTGATATACTGCATTATTTTTACTAATTACAAATTACTATTTCGCATGATTGCATTACTAATAGTTAAATAAGACATGCGTTTCTTACGTCACGGATCCTTTAACACAAACAAAAAAATACAGGTAGGTTGCTTTTTAATATCGTAAATTTTTTTTCTAATAAAAAATTTAAATGGCTTTTCCCATCTTTTCATCTTTCCCTTGAAAGCGACGTTACAACATATTTTCCAGTCATAAACCAAGGAGAATGCTACAAGATTAGGATTGAAGCTAAACAAGCGAACCCGTCCAACATCATAATCTCTCGTTTATACATAGATGGACGATCGGATCCAACGCAACTATTTCATCAACGATCAAGTTCAAGAACAAGGTCGTTATCCACCAATTTCTTTAAATCTAGCAGAGCATCTTCTAAACGTCTTAAAGTGCAAAATAAAAATCAATATGGAAAGCATGGTTCCATTGCAATATGTTTTTTCAGGGGGGTTATCGTTGATGATAATTCATTACAAAATCAACCAGGATTAGCAGACAGAGGATCAGACAATAATGAGAATGAGGATTTTGATTATACAACCGAATTTGATGTCAAGGACGCAAATATTCAACCTGCAACTGTAGCAAAAATTGTTAACTTAAAACCTATAGCTGAGTTACATCTTCATTATCGTTCAGAGGATTGGCTGACTAATAGAGGATTTTCGTTACCAATTTTAAGTGATGTCAATGGAGAAAAGGAAGAGGATGTGAATTTAATTACTGATGAAGAAAATAAAGTTAATGAACTTCCAAAGCTATCTCAAGTGCTCACGAAAATTGAAAACAACAATGCGAAACAAATCGACGAACCTCTGGAAATTGAAGCAAATGGGAACGATGTTAATCCAAAAGTCAACAAAAATGCAAAGAATTCTCAAGAGCTCATGGAAATTGATAAATTAATCGCTAAAGAAACAAGGAGACTTAATGACATTTCCCAGGAAATTATGGAATTTGAAAGGAAGAAAAAGGAGGATCAGAATATATTGAAAAGAGCTCGTGATGAAATTGATGAGATTGATAAGATTTAATTAAATGCGTTTTAATGAAAATGAATGTAATAAAACGGTCTTAGAAATGATGAATCGTGATGAATAATCCTTATATTGTTATTGCTCGGTAGTTACTTAACATATGTTTTATTTCAAAGATTTATTTATAATTTTTTTTTTTAAAAATCGAAACATTCTGATATTTCAACAGAAATTCCGTTCATCCGAAGGTGTAAATAATTATGAAATGGTTATAAAAAAGTAAAAGTTTTCATAAAAGAATTTTTAATTCTATATAATAATTATCAATATATACAATGATAAATTCCTCTTACGTGTTGTAAACCATCATTACAAATCCTGAACCTAATCTTACAAAAAAGATTAGATATAATTTTATTATATAAAGTTTAGTTAGATAATATGAAACATTAATTTAATAGAACTGCAAGTCATTTTTCTCAAAGAATGTGTTCTCTTTAAGGATCAACTTTTTTTTATTACTATACATACCTTATATGATAAAAGGATAAGAGATTTTCAAAAATTATGAGATTTTGTTATATTATTATAATTAAAATAATATTTTATTTCTTAAATGATAAGGATTTTACATTTTTTAAATAAAACTTCTTTTTAATAATTATATAATTAAATATAATATGATTATTTTATAAATATTATAAAATAAATAGAGTATGTCTTAAGCTCAATAATCACAAAAAAAGCTTTAAAATTTTATTGGTTAATCATTATATAAGTGGAAAAAAATACATATAACCAAAAATTTTCACATTATATAAGCTTATATATTAATCAATATTCTCAAAATAAATTAAAAAAGAAAATTGAAATTTTTATTATATTTCAAAACAGTAAATTAAAAATAAATTAAATTCTTTTTTACGATTATATTAATTACAAAAAATTATATGTAAAGCTATATTATAAGAATTTTTTAATTAAATCAATTTTTAGACTTTCTAAAAATCTTATTTAATCTTTTTAATTTTTCTTCTTATTCATATAATTCATTTCTAAATTTTTTGATTCTATTTCTAAATTATTTATTTAAAGTAGTAATAATTAATAAATATTATAATAAAAATCAAACTTACTAATAATAAATTAATTTTGAGTATTATCTGATGTATTTTTATTTTTTAAAAAATAAAACTATTTTTGTTTTTATTGGATTATTTTTAAAAAACTGATAAATTCCTACAAAAAAAATATAAATATATTAAAAATTTTAAAATTAATAAAAAAATTAAAAATTAATTTATTATATTACTAATATAAATTTGATTGAATTAATTAATAATTTAAATTTAATGTATTTTTTATAAGATTTAATAAATTTTTATTCTGTACAATATTAAATAATTTATTTTTTATTCAATAGTGTTAAAATGAATAATCAATAACTAAAAATAATTTATTCAATTTTATTAATATTAATAATTATTAAATATTACATATTTTTAATTAAAATTTTTTTTAATATAATTAAAATAATATTTATATATAATATTTATTTAATTATTAATTTCTTTTGATTTTATATTATTCAAATCATCAATATTTTTGTTTTTAAAATAAAAAATTTATATAATTATTTCAATAATAATAAAAACTTTTCACTTTTTATTTTTAATAGAAAATTAATAGAAAATTAATTTCACAGAAAAGAAATTAAAGTTAACCTTTTTCAAAAAAAACAAAGTTAATTTTTTATAAGAAAAGAATAAAGTTAACCTTTCATAAAAAAAAAAATAAAATTAATCTTTTACAAAGAAAGGAATAAAACTAGCCTTTTATAAGAAAAAATAAAGTTAACCTTTTATAAAAAAAAAAAAATAAAGTTAGTCTTTATTAAAAAAGAAATAAAATGTTATATATTTTATAAAAAATTATTTTTATAAAAAATAATAGATTTTTATAAGTAAATATATTAAAAAATATATTTATTTATTTATTCTAAATTTTAGTTCAAAAAAATGGATGATAAAAAATTATTGTGAATATTAAATCAAACTAGTCAGAATATTCTGTTTAATATTCTTTAATTAACATAAATATAAAGATTTTAAATTATTGATATGGGTCGGTGCAAAAACATTTGTATCTCATCAAAAAAGTTAAAGATTTACGCCAAGAAAAATATGGTATGACTATAATAATAGTGGGCTGAAAATCTATTATAAGTTGCAATAAATCTGAATAAATCCTTTTCTCAAAAAAAATTTTAATAAAAAATGAACTTTTCTTTCATAAAATGGGCCAGAACACCGCTAACGAACAATGAAAAGTTGATGATAATTAATGTTCATCAGTACTTTTCGGGGTTAACTCTAAAATAGAGAGCTATCAGAAGTTCACATTACGCAAGCGGATTGCTGAAGCATTGGGAATAGCTGAAGGCACAGTTGGAAGCATAGTTTCAGACTGGAATAGCTGTGGTGACTCCACATTCACACCACACAAAACTCTTGGATGACCTAAATCACAACCTAACAAGGACATTTCAGAACTTTTGCGTACGAAAATTTTGAATGCAAATAAAACAGGTGGGCAACTTTCTACACCTATCCTA